>JAAAYG020011932.1:0-23009 GCA_009936455.2 Tomocerus minor
TTTTAAAGCCATTGATGACAAATTCAAATTCCAAGCGCTACGTTACAGGTAAACCATTAAATCTTATTTAAATATATTACCGTTCAATACTAGCTTATTTTAAAGACAGTTCTATCAAATCATTATGAGATAAATAGTTATGAAAGTCTATAATTGATATTCTAACAGAAATACTTTGACCAGGCAACTTTCTTTAGTACAGTTTGGGCCTAAGTAAATTATTTTATTATTATTATGTGTAGCGAAATGAGAGATTCAGGAGCCCCTACAAATCCCAAACCAGAAATTGAACCTGAGGACACGTCATGAACCACTTTAGCAATGCAATGCTATTTTCCGTTTCAGGATATTTTATACGATACCATAGTACCAATGCCACTTCAACCTTTTAAAGATATGTACATCATTTATATTGATACACTTTCCAAATTCAGGTCAGAGTTCTAATTAACTTAAAAGCGTTTCCCTTATTTCCATTATTAAAACAATTAAAATATTTAGGTCCTTATGCTCATTTTTCTCCAAAGTTCATATATTTTAATGAATTGAACCGGCTATGTTTAAATTCGATTTTTGAGTTATGACGTCGCATTTTGTTCTTTTGCGTCCCACTAGTAGTGGTACGATTGTTAATGCAATCCAAATTGGGAGCATTTGCCTTTATTTTGAAGGTTCTTCCAGTACATCAAGGCTTTGTACACGTTTGCTGCTGTTGTAAAATATGAAGTAGGCAATGGAAAACGACAATGAAATTCAAATCTTACCTCCTCTAAAAGCCTATTACTGTGACAATTATAGACACCTTGAGGCTGTCTCATAGGATCTCGTCAGCTTACTGCACAGAAAAACCCAACGTTTTGCCATAGAAAATATTGGGAATATGAAATACTATAATGTTTACATTATAGTAAATGCAATAGTGAGCACAAAATATTCTATTTCTATTTTCTGTAATCCTCATAAAGCTCCTAGTCTGCGGAAATTAGAATAGGATCGACGTTCCCGGAAACCGTTCCTTCACTTCCCAGTGCATCTGGGCTACATTTGAGCACCCGCAGATGCTCAAAAGTATTCAGTGACTTTTGAGCAAAAGTCACCGGATAGTTTTGAGCATCCTTGGAGCACCTGCTCAATAGTAACCGGATACCTTTGCGCCCCCCAGCCTATGTTTTAGGGAAAAGTTGACAAGCTGACTTGAAGGCACTCGACAAAGCCATCCTCACTTGCATTTCGTCACACCCCAGTGACAGGTATGTATACAGAGACGGCAATTAGGGTACGTTCATTTCTTTTAGGTTAGGTTCTTCCAAAATTGAAAATATGGAATAGTAATTTTGTAATATCTTCGTTACATACCCGTCACTATTTTCAAGTTTTGAACGAACCTAACCTAAAAAGAAATGACCGTACCCCAATATAATAGTCTTTGTATGGCCGTATTGAGGGGATGGGCATAGGGGCAATTGCCCCATCCCCCCCCCGAAATGTTCGGAAAAGGAGAAAATGTTTGGAAAAATGAGCAAAGTTTTCTGCGTTTCGCGCGAAATGATATATATTTCATCAGTTTTCGGGCTAAAGCAGCAAAATTTCTTGCGCTACGCGCGAATTGGTGTGTTGGTAAATAATGTAAAAAAATATATTCCGCTTTGTCTCTCACGAAATTGAGTTCTAAATACGGCCTTTGTACACATACCCGTCACTGGGGGGTGATGATAATAAACGTGAGGATTGCATTGTCGGATGCCTTCAAGTTAGCCCGTCAGCTTTTCCTGAAACATAGGCAGGGGTGCTCAAAAGTATCCGGTTACTATTGAGCAGGTGATCCAAGGGTGTTTAAAGGTATCCGGTGACTTTTGAGCAGGTGCTCCAAGGTTGCTCAAAAGTATCCGATGACTTTTGAGCAGGTGCACCAAGAATGCTCAAAAGTCACCGGATACTTTTGAGCACCTGCGGGTGCTTAAATGTAGCTCAGATTCCCAGTGCGAACTACATGAAACGTTCAAATTTAACGAAAACTTTCCTTACGACGTTCACGCTTTCCTTTCCTCATTGTTTCGTGGGAATTAACTTAAAGCCTTTGGAGTTTGAGGGTGAATGCGAATGTAGTTGAAAATAGGCCACAATAGAACAAAAACGAGACGTTGTGCTGTATAGCTCCTTCAACTCAAAGATTTATCATCCACTTTGTATCGCAATTGATTTTCGCTAAACCTCACAGGAACTCCAATTTAGCGCAATCCGGATTACCTTGAAATGAGGGTGTACCACGACTAATACCACAGACATCAGCACGATGTACAGGGTACCTTGAACCTTGTCTACAGACAAACTGGGTTAATTGCTCATTTAAGTGCCCAGATTACTTGCATTAGTGTTGATACTTGGATCCGCGTAACACTTTATTGAGCAATGAACTCTCGGAATGCCAATACAATGCCTAGGTTACATCCACATAATATAATGCAATAAAATGATGCTCTCAGCTTGTACGACATGAATACTCTTTAATTCTGTACGTTTAATACGATGGTTATCAATCAAGTAAGAAGTAAAAAATAATTTAGACATTACTGATCTAGTGTTGTTCCTGGGATCCCTTTCTTAATGATGAAGTATTTACTGCGAAATCCGAAGCTGATTGCACTTCATTACGTCAAATGCATTTCAGTCCACTGAATCTGAAAAGATTGCTTTTAAATATTAAGCCATACCCGTTGCATCATGTCTATCAATTGAAAGTGCAATTGCAGCTAGGAAGTACCTAGTGTTAACGACCACGGTTTAGTGTAGGTTAAATTTAGACAGGGTTATATATATTTTATTGAGTGCTTCGAAATGAAGTTGCCCTACAGACAAAGTAAAGTAAAATAATTCACCACGTAACATAATAAAATGGAGAATTGGACAATTTAAATGCAATTGTGGGCTTTAAAAGGATGATTTTGTTGCAATGAAGTAAATCTTTTAACAGCAAGGGTAGCATCCTCCGCTATTGTTTCCGGAGCTTAAGTGAGAAGGTCGAGAAAAATAATCAAGAAAATAATCATCGTTGATTATTGAGGACGATTATGTTTGTGGGTCGGTAAGGATGAAGAAATAATCGAGCGTCACCAACCCGATTTGATTATTTGTCGGGTAGTGCAATATGATTATTTTTTGGTTGGTGAATAGAGGTGAAAAAATAATCAGAACGGTCCACCCGATTTAATTATTTGTCGGGTTGTGAAATATGATTATTTTTTGATGGTCAGTAGAGATCAAAAAATAGTCAGAGAACCGAACACGATTTGATTGTTTGTCGGGTTGTGAAATAGATTTTTTTTGCTTGGTCAGTAGATTTATAAAATAGTCAGAGCTTTCAACACCCGATTATGCATCTTGACGTTTGTCGACTCGACATTTTTCGGTTTGTGGAATCCGATTATTATTTCGTAAGCTAAGCTATGATATATTTGATGTTTGACAAGATTTATATTGTTAGCAGTGTGTCGACCATTGAGTAATGTTAAATATTATTGTAGATGTATCTAGCTTCTGAAAAGTGAAGTATTTGATGATTATAATTATAATAACTTGATGGATGAAATAATGTACGTATGTGATGATTTTGGAGTGAAGATGTGTTACGTTCCTGATGCCATGCGATTGAGGCGCTTGCTCTCAATAATTCTTGTGCTTGTAAATAGCAACGATGTATTTTTTAAATAATTTTTATTGTCCTACTATTAGTTGAGTAGTTGACATATTGTTATCCAGACCGAGAAGGAGAGAAAGTTTATTGCTTTGTCTCAGACCGAGAAGAAGTGGGAGTGTATTTTAGTTAAAAGCAAAAAATGCTTGGCTAGCACTTTGTTCATTAGTTGAGGTTGGTGCTTCGAACTTTAGAGATCTATTATTGCTCTATATCAATATCACTGGCAGGGAATTACGTAGCTGGATAAAGAAAGGTAGCATATATCTCTAGATTACGGTGACAGGGATATTGCGTAATTACACTTAGGAGTGCATACCGATTGTAACACCTAGTATCACGAATTTCAACATATCATGAAACATAAGGAGGGGTTGACGTGATTTCCAGCTATGATTCAAGGAGCTTAATAAATAGCAATGAACTAAACATTTTTGTAACTTGCTAAAATTATTTGATGGCACAGGCTTCCAGCATTTTCAAAGATAAAGTTCTGTTCAAAAATGATAGGAAAAATTTAGATTTTTATCGTTAGTCTAAAAATACTATATTAATGCCCTAGAGAATTGTTTCCTCTTATTTTTGATAATTTTTGTAACTTTGTACGCTTCCCTAAACTGTCGGAATCTGGGCTGGAAAATTTTCCATTTTAAATTAGAGTCAAAGTCAGCGCGAGTACAATGTCTCATAGAAACCTGTCAAGTACTCCTTATGCAGCTTCAAGTCAACGTCTTTCTTTACTTTTCATATCGGGTCCATTCAGCATCCGCCAACAGAAAATGGACATAAGCATTTTCGGACAGAATGACATCACCTGTCACGAAACCGTATCCTTTGAAAGCTATTGAAAGACCCCATCAAAGAGTTATCGTACAAATGGGACATATCTGCTTACGTGTGCGTACTTGGTTTTGTTACGTGTCTATAATTAGTTTGGGCTCTGAATGAGGAGATAAATAAAGAGATACAAAAATAAATATTCATAATCAGTAATGACAAAGGCATAGAAATCACAATTCATAATTCTGGACGTGGATGTTGTATTTTCCCTTCATTTTAAACAAACTTTTGCCTTACACAAATTAGAAATCCAAATGCTTCGTTTTTGATTCCAACAGTTTAGTCCCAAAAGTTACCAATGTCATTTATTTAATTTTATTGCAGATCTGATGAGTATTCGGATAACTTGACAATGATGGACCCTTGCATAGCTCCTAATTACACTTCAGGTCAATATGATCAAGTATTTGAAGATAAGAAGAAAGTGGTGGAATGGATTGCTTACAGGGTATGTTCATGTCAACCTATTGTTTCATTGTAATTTACTTTTTCGAGAGTCTGGTCTACCTAAAAACAATACTACTAATTATTTACCTTTACCTCCGCTTGTATACCTAGCTGTTTATTTGGCGTCGGAATTTTGTGGGTCAATGTTTTCATCAGTATAGCTTACAGTACTCCAAGTATCATTGAAGGACCATTGCATTGTTCGTACATATTGTAATAAATAACCTTAATGTCAAACATTCCCAATTTCCAAGAAGAACTGCATTTAGACACAAGACTTGGTTTCACTCCAAACTGCACTTTAGGGATTTCCTTGTTTACGTTTCATGAAACAGTAATAAATTCCAAGAAGCTACAATCTGATCTATGAAAGTTTGATAGTGCACTTACGAAAAAGTAATTCTGTCACAAGGGCAGGGTAGGAAGCATACATTCAGTAAACGTAGTCATAAAATTGAAAATTCATGAACCATCTCCATCGCATGTATTTATTAAGTATCCAGCAAATGACTTACACGTTGGGCACCGTCAGCGTGTAATTTACAATTACAACAGTTACTTCGATTAAGAACGATAAAAGCTAATTAATACAAGGCAGCTGCCTTTCTTCCATTAATTCAATTAAAACTAGGTACTGAAGAGAAACTGCGCATTATTCGCTACACATGATTTTAATGGGCACAAAAATTAGAAAACTAAATTATCTGATAAAACTAAATTGTTGGAAATGTTTTAAGATTTACTTATGTGTCAATTTAGATAATTGGGCCAGCAGTGGTTGGGATTGGACTTCTGGGGAATGTGCTGAACTTGATCGTGCTGACAAGACCTTCACTGAAAGGAGTCACATATTCTTATCTCATCGGCTTGGCCTTCAGTGACATTGGCGTCTTAATTTGCTCCGTTCCTATGATGGTAAATCCATTATTTCTTACTTATGACTATTGCAGTAATCCACATTTAAGGATTAGAGTCTTTTATTTCTATTTCTTATAGCAAATTCTTTATTGACCTGCACTGTCCTTGCCAGCTTCGAAGTCTTTAGTTCACCTCGAATCTTTCAATGAATATGATGCGGGAGCAAATAAAACTCTCTCAGCAACGCTAGCTATAAACCATTTTTGTTGGAGAAAACTTTATTGTGTTCTCCCCACTCGAGTCCTAATCTGTAATGATGCATTATCAGAGGTTTAATAATAAGGACAGTAGGTTCTATTTATTTCTGCATGCTATGATATTTGTACGCGAGAGTAGGGGTTTTCATGTCATATAACTATTCACGGAGTAACTTAAGCCATGTAGTCCGTTATACAACAATGTTTTTGATATGGATTTCCTTGATAATCATCTCTGAGGATAGAGAAGGGAAAGTTTTCTAGTAAAAATGAATGGGTCTACATTATGAGTTAAGTAAAAGTCCTGCCTGCAAGAAATGTTTATTTTAGTGAACTTTCTGCGCCTTTGCTACGTGATTCCGTTGTATAACTCAGCAATTACTTCCGTAAAATCTCAAATTACAACTTTATAATTGCATCTCATGTTTTACTCTTCCCTTGGCTTTGACTTCATTTAATTCTTCTCAAGCTGTGAATATGGAGGAGGCTCTGGGCTGCCCATGAAAAAACTATCTAATGAGTAAATGCAAAAAAAACCATTGGTGCAAAAGATTGAAATACGAACTTAGACTAGAGATTCATCTAACCGCACTCCGCTGTTAATATTTAATGGCTTAACCCAGAACAGGTCAGGAAAATTAAATGATATAGAAGCAGTACTTCTATTTTTGCCCTGCCTCAATTCTTCTCAAGGTAACGTTCAAGAGTATGCTACATGCTAAGCGTAGGTGTATCGTACGACATTTTAGTTCCACACAGGCCTTACGGCAATATGTTAAAATAGAGATGAAACTCAATGACAGTTAGTAACCGATACAAAATATTCGTTATCTCGTAAAATTGAAGCTGTAACTAATATCTCCAGGCAGTGATATGGCTAAACTCCATTAGAATTACACAAACATTTATTTCTTACTGAAAAAGTCTATGTAAAAGCAAAATGTCAAAGAAAAAATTATGATTTATCATATGTTGGGATTAAGATTAAAATGAAATTTTTTAAAAACGTTTTGAGCTAACACAAAAATATCGAGATGTTTTCTTATTATACACTATGTGCAAGACATTAGTTAAAATGTTCGTCAGTAAGATTTCTAATTTTGATCCGTAGGCAATTTTCAATTCTTTTTGCCATTAAGCCAAGATTGATGTATGGTATATCCTATAAATAACAATCCTCCACGTTTTCAATTAATTAATCCGATAAAAACCTCGCGTTAAAAAACATTGCGTGACTAAACCAAGCTCTAAACACATAATTTAGTAATTTCACACAAAAAATTATCCATAGATTCTGGAAATGTCTGACTTGGACTTGTTGGTGCTGACACTGATCGTCAGTGTTATATACAGCAACATTGCCGGCCTCCTTTCTCAACTAGCAAGACGTGTACATTCGTATTCTCTTCGTATATCTTTTGCCAGATGAGGATCAAATTCTTCTCAATGACGTCTGTCCCTAGACAGAAATTCTCTGTTTGAGTTAAGGCCAAGTTGTAAGATTTGAGTGAGACATAGAAGCTGAAGGCGGCTAATCTCACTCAACTCTAATAACTGCTGGGAAACTCACGGAAGCATAAACACGCACTATGCACGGAAAAATAAGTTCTAAAAGTTATTTGCTTTGAACGAAGAATGAATTCACATAAGCTCTAACTTTGAAACTCTCTCGATCGCACATTTGCCTAGTGTATTAAGTAGCTATTGCTTGTTGAGTTTTATATAACTCCGATCTATTCCATTCTTCTTTTCCCTGGGACATTGGTGATGTGCAAAAATTCCATTGCTGTTTACAGCTCCATAAAACTGTTGAGTGGGCTTGATTAAAATGATACAAATATTTTATTGTCCTGAACACTTTCAACACACTCGAGACATTTTATTGAGCTGTTTTTGATTTCAGATTAATCCAGCACTAGAAATGTCATTGTTCATTAGAATTCTGTCGCATTACAGAAGGAAGGAGGAATGTCTTCTAGAATCATCAAAATAGTAAATACAAAAGTTGAGTAACAATAGGAACAAAATGTGTGTTAGTATTATACGCACATCCTTTCACGCGCAAAGCTTGTAAGTTAGTGGATCTAATGGAATTAGGAAAAGTTACGACAACATTTCCACACAAATAAATCCCGTCCCTCACCTCCACTTTTTGTATTACTTTCTGCATCCGAAAGTTCTTTAATAACGTTTCAGAGCCTCCTTGATTGGTCGTAATGCGGAAACTCTAATATTTCCGCTGTAACAATAAAACTTTAATTGAGCCTACACAGTTATTATAGCAAAGAGAAAGAACGAATCATAACAGTGGTATTTTAATTGGACTACTGCAAACAAATGTAAATCAGAACAGGGAAATTGTTAGAATTAGTTGGCGGAGTCTTTTACAATTGCATACCGTGTCTTTTACAATT
The DNA here is from genome assembly GCA_009936455.2 of Tomocerus minor. NCBI lineage: Eukaryota > Metazoa > Arthropoda > Collembola > Entomobryomorpha > Tomoceridae > Tomocerus > Tomocerus minor. Next base: position 8,508 of record JAAAYG020011932.1, read on the forward strand.
GCACACTATGACTGACCCTATAAATCCTTTAGAAATATTTAAATTTTAAGGGGAACTATAAAAATACCAATAAAATAAGAAAGAAATACTAATTTAGAAGTCTTAGTAGATTTTTTGTTTGAAAGTTAACTCCATATTTTATTGTACTGACAGTCTCAGAGAAAATTGACTTTTTACTATAGCTCTTATTTTCTACCCCCAATCTACCAGTTGTGCATACCACGACAAAATTGCAATGTACCATTATTGAGAGAAAATTACTGCGTAGAAATTATAGCATCCCCGATGATCGTGTAGCATCCTTGCCGCGCGTGTCATATTAATGTAGTAGCTTCCATGGTGTTTGTTCTCACATACACGGAGTATTTGCTTGAAGTATTACAGGCGGGGGTTTATTTTCATTCTAGACGCCCACGATTATGTCAGATTGCTCCAGCTTTGCGGATAGAGACTTATTGTTAGCTTAAATCTAAAGCCGGGAACTGTTCGCGGTGATAAAAAGTGCCCAACTCCTGAAATCCCCAACTTGAAGTCTGATTTTGAGTTTAAGTTTATTGACGAATGAATAACGCTCAATAGGTGTGGTATAACACTGTAATCTTCCATTCACATACTCAATCTAAAGAGTAATACAAAAAGGAGAAATAAATGTCAGTCATATATATAGCACATCTGAGAGATTATAGGATGCAACTATTTAACAACCCACGGCATTCTTTCTGTTTCCTGTGGTTTTGTTGCATGCTTGGGTGAAATGATGGAACACACAGAGCAAACTAGATAGTTCCAGTATTTCCCGGAATGCCGCCACTAATACAAGTTTAATTTGAGGCTGCGGACAAATGAAATAGTTTTAATTATCTGAAATGGATTTCTGTGTTTTAGTCTCTATGAGATATTTAATGAGATTCGATTGTATTTTGAGCAGATGAGACAGACGAACGTGCACCCAACGGACTCGTGGCTCATGGCATTATTCTACGGACATTTGGAGTACCCCCTGGCGAACACGTGCATGGCATCTAGCATTTTCATTGTGGTCTGCCTCACCGTTGATCGCTTTGCATCCGTCTGTCTGCCCACGAAATTCAAAAGTGTGCATACGGCTGCCAATGCCCGGACGGCGATGACAATTTGCTATTTGGTGGCTTTGGTCGTGTCGGTGCCGCTGTCGCTGTTGAAAGAGCTGAAGATGCAAGAGTGTCCTTTCACGAACGACAAGGGTGACCAAAGCGTCGTCCTCAGCTACGACGCCATCGAAAACATCAGCGTCACGAACACGTTCGTGTGGAAAGTGTACATCATCATGGAGGAGATCGTCGTTCGCTTCGGACCCGCGTTCATCCTGGCTCTCCTCAACTTCCTCATTATCTGCCGATTTCGACAGATCACTCAAAAGCGACAGGAGATCTTCAACGGGGCGGGGGATCTCGCCGGACACGAGACGCTTCTTCTGCGGGGAGAGAGGATCTCAAAACGGATCTACAAGGAGGAGAAGCGTCTGGTCATCCTCCTCACGGCCATCGTTCTCCTATTCTTCATTACGACCACACCTGTGGCGTTTCTAGCCATCTTCTACTCAGAAACCCTCAACAATAATCTCTATTTTCAGATATTCAGAGCCATGGCCAACGATCTCGAGTTGTGCAACTTTGCTCTCAACTTTTATGTCTACTTTCTCTGCAGCAAGGAATTCCGAAAAAAGTTTCTTTCCTTTTTCACTGTTCTACTGCCACAAAAGGCCAAAGCTAATTTTCAATCCATTACTCTTCCCGAAATGTCAAATAACAAAGTTCAAACGCGCAACATCATCACTAACAATGTCTAAATTATTCCGGTGCGGAGGGTTAAATTACATTACACACTCAAGGCTTTTTCTGTTCGTTTCAATTATGTATGCAGATGTTAGCGGGAATCAGCGTAATCCGGCATTACCGGTAATGACTTTGCAATAAGCGTAATTTTCCAAAATTATCGTTTTTCTGGCTATAATATTGATATGACCATGTTTTTTGTTTTACAAATTATAAATTCTCACATTGTGTATGGGAGAGCGCTAAAATTCTAATACGTCATGATTTCATCATTATTAACGCTATTGTTAATGTTGGGCTTTTTAGAATTGTAGCACCTTCCTATACAATGTGGGAATATATGATTTGTAAAAATATACGGTCATATCAATAGTACAGCCAAAAAAAGAGAATTTTGGAAAATTACGCTTATTGCTAAGCAAACATATACACACACCGCTAGCACATGTAAACTTTGTACTAAATGATATTATAATATTGCCAATTGCCATGAACATTTGTTAAGGCTAGTATACAATATTCAAGGATCTAGTTTTCATGACATAATACAATTATATTTCGCAATATTTGTTAGTAATCTAATTTCCAGCAGCATATTGCCTGCATCCTTCCAAAATTTTAATTGTTGTTTAAAAATTCCAATTAATTTCTAGCCAATAATTATTCAATTATTCCATTCCATGTTTTCATCCATATAATTTGTCAAAATCTTGGATGCAGCATTTGCTCTTAAAGAATTCTGAGTTATTTATTATGAAAATTTCGTGTAATTACTGAGAATATTTTTACGCATAATAAGCACACAAAGATCATGATTAAAATGGGTATGTCCAGTCAGTTCTGTTTATATTTGTCAAGGCCCTTCATGGTTTTTGTTTTAATTACAAACGGTTCTGCCCAAAGGTATTGACAAATTAAAAATAATTACAAATAGCTTAAAATTTCAAAACAGGAACTTTAATAATTGTGTCATATGCATGATGATGGAAAATTGATTCACTAGTTCGCGAATAATGTTACATTAACTAACCATGGCAAAAACATTATATATCGCTACTTGTATATATGTACCTTATGAGGCTGTCCATTTCATTTTGTATTACATTTGTATTTTACATTTGATTAGTTTTACTTATGTCCTATTGCATTTGTATTTATATAGTGTTAAGTCTAGTAAAACGTAATATTTGTAATAGGCTCGTGGAAATTTTTAAAATGTATGTAATTTACATAGAGAGAGAAATATGTCTTAGCTGACACAAGAGTGCAGATAATGTACATAAGATATCTTATTTAATGATTATTTTGTGAAATTGGGAAACTGATGGGAATTATGGATATGCCTTTTTATGCGTGTGTGACACAAATAAATGAAGGAGAACTTTGTTATTATTAATACGCCAGTAGAATTGTGATAATAATTAATTTGTTACATTGCAGTTTGGAGTGAGTCTAAAAGTAGAGTAGCCGTGTGGTGGGGAAAAAGGGAGAATCTTTTGGGGTTACCTCCTCTACGACTACCTTTACATTTTACGGATAATCTTGTAATTTGTAATTCTAGTTCCTCGCACACGTAGTCAAGTCATAGATGTTTTATTTTTTTAAGTACCGCAAACAAAACAAACGAATCTATATAACGTGTAACTGTAATTGTTTAAATGGTTGCTCTATACACGTGTATATCCCGTACTTTCAAAATTAGTGGTAGAAATGTGAAAAAACAATGGAATTTGGGACAAACATTATTATATAGATGGTGTCGACATGTTTTCAAAGTATAAATTATTCATGCGTCCACACTATAAGAATCGAGAATAAAAGTACCGTGTACACAAATACTTATACTGATATTATGAATCGTTGTATCGTCCAGTGCTAATTAAGGAATACTGTCGTTCTTAGAGCATCATACAATGTTTTGTTATTAAATATATGTCGATTGACATTTTTATGTATCCCTCTATATATACATTTACTCAATAAATTAATTTAAATTTCACCACCAATTTAAATTACGGTGAGATTTACTTAGATTGTTTGTCACTCTGTTTAAATTTCGATGATATTCATCTATTATGTATCCGTCGTAATAAAATGTTTAAAATGCTTACGGAAAATAATTAAAGAGGGTCTAACGTCTATTACTTGAAAGGCCTTTCATGTGTACCACTACTGCTCTTAATTTAATGGGAATTCGGACACAAATGTTTCCTGCAAAGCCATTTATATGAGAAATTAAACTAAAATTGAGGAAGCTAAACTAAGCTAAATTAAGCTAAACTAAGGTTGTTATCTCTGTTTTAGTTTTCGAAGATTTTTACGTAAATAATATATTTCGCATATTTTTGTAGTCGCTAACTACTCTTTATAAGAATCTGTATATATACGTGACCTGTACAAGGCAATACAATTAGTTTTTGCTGCAATGGGAAAATATTTGTCTGCAAGAAACAGACTTAACGCCATTTTAATTTAGAAGGCACACAAATTCATAAATAACTTAGGTACCTACCTTAAGGATAATATATAATGTTCTTGAGAGCCGAGCGTTTTACAAAAATTAGGTATTTATTTCCAATTTTTTGTACAACAATGATTAAAATTAAACACGTACAGTGTCGCAAGGAGAAAACAGGTTGCGAAAGGTAAAGTAGTTTTTAATAAGTGAAGCAATAACTAAATGTATAATACTTAAATATTCACTTTGGCTGGTATATTTTTTTTATTTGGCATTACTGTAGTTTGCATTTGATCTTTCTTAGGAATTTTGGGTTTCTTGGTAGTTTTCTTGTCACTCTTACCTAGTGCATCTTTACACATACAAAAATTCTTCAAGGTGTAGTCTGTGATGCAATCACTTTGTCCCCGGTAACTATTAATTCGGCTGACAGTTCCTAAAATAGTTTTCGTTCCATTAGAAAAGATTCTGACTTTAGCTTCAAAATGTCCTTTACTGGGTGCGGCTTCCAGTGCCACTAAATAGTCCACAAAGCCTACAAATTGGCCAAAATTGTTCCACACTTCTCCTTTGTTAATTTCTCTGCCGTAAAGGAACTTTGAGAATTTGAGGGGGAGGCAATCCTTGGAGTGTAACTGGGATTGCAGGAGAGAATTGATGAATTGTATGACAAACTCCCCCAGATGTGACGACATCTTAGAAGTTTTTCCTATCAACGGCGTAACTCCACACATGCAGTACATCGGCGGGATCCCTGCACTCTCGCAACTTCTGTTCAAGGGCATCGGCTCAAAGAACGAGTACGGAGTCACCGGTTCTGTGACATTGCCATAGTTGTCTATGTTAAGGAATTGATCTACAAATCTTGGTTTGCTCGGCAATCTCTCTGTATTTAATACTGTGGAGGAAGAAATGGACAAAATGTCCTGAAGAGTAGCGTGGAGATCCAGAGGAGACGTAAGTCTTTGACTGTTGACCTTCAGGTTTTCATACCAGTGAGGCATCTTTAATTTCAAAGTAGGAGGAACTCGAATAAAGAAAAAAGGTAAACTCTCTTCGTAAAATCCTAGAAATGTTTCACGAAATGCTCCAAATCGGTAACCTGATCAAAAATGAATTATTTTAGAACTGCTCATCATCTGGGATTTATTCTGCCGGTAATTGCAAAGAGAATTTGTAAAATTTTACCATGATCACTTATAAAAAGTATAATTGTATTGTTCCCATTGAAATTCTGATTGTGCACAGCTTCATTTAAAATATTATGAAATCCATCGTCGGCAGTCTATAAAGCAAACAATAATTAATGAGGCATCTCCGAATATTTGGCAATATTTTTCTACTAAAACAATAACAGAAAATGCGGCCAGTTGTCACATATTCATCTCCTTCTGACTAATTAGCCATTAATTTGAACTGATTGATGTTGTTTACCTGAAGACCATTGAAATCATCATGACCAATGGATGTAAACCAAGACAACAAGAAGTAAGGGTAGTGGGAGCCAACTTTCTCCAGAAAATCCTGCAGGTACTTCAGCATAAAATTGGTCGGTGAGAGTCCAGAAATGCAGCTGGACGTGGCAGCACTCCTCCCTTTCCCTAGATACTTGTGCTGGGCTGTCATTAACGTACGGAGATAATAGTCAGTTGGTTGTTCGACGAATCCTGTCTTCTCATAATTAAAAATTGCGATTCCCGGAGCATCTTCTATGTGAGCAGTCATGTAATTTAAACTGCTGAAGTTCTTCCAGATAAATGGACAATTGTCTACTTTTGTAGCACGATTTTTCCAACAACTCTCGTACTTATTCAGCTCTAGTCCAGCCATTGATCCCATTATATTTGGAAAAGTATTTTCTCCTGTAATCCGTACCAACAAATGAGAATAAGAACATAAAATCAAACGCACCATTGTAACTCAGAAATTTACAGAAGGATAATAGATGGTGAGGAACTTACCCATTTTAGTATACCCCTTCATTTCCACAAAATCATTTTTTACAAGAAAGTCTTTGGTTTTTGGCAAGGAACGCATCATGTGCATTCTTGAAATCGAATCAATGCCTATGAAAGGAACAGATGCACACGTTAATTAAAAAGTGCATCCTTGGGATCTGAATAGTAAAGAAAAGTATCTAAAAACAAATATTTAGAGTACGTAATTGTTTTACCGATGCCTTAAACTTTGTCTTAATAACGAGAATGAGGCAAAAATAATCAAGAGAGAACAAACGGAAAGAAGATTGAGATGAGAATTTTCTAGGTTCTCTCATTGTTTGTACTGAAAGAACCGTTGATAAAATATTCCAGTAGTAATAGAATATTAAAATAGGAAAGGAGCAACACAGGAGAAGATACGCTACACTTTAGCTCCACAAATATTTGACAAAAGAAATGAAATTGAAAGTTTGAAAAACCAGTGAATAATATTACCGACAATAAGAATACTTGGAGGTTTCTCTTTGTCTGCTCCAGCCGATTTCCAGGCTTTTGCTTTTTCTTTTGTTTTCTCCGTGTACTTCTCAGGCTCGAGAACAACCTTGTAGAAATCCGCTACTGTTTGTAGCTTCATTCCATTTTGACACTCCACTTTTACGTATGGAACATCCACCTTAATTCCCCCTTTTGTTGCAGGAATAGGAAAGCATTTAGCAGATAATCTGAGGAAAACAAACATTTTTCTCTTATTCATAATATCAAGATACCTACCTGTTTATTGTACTTTCTCTATTTCCATCAACTTTATTCTTTTTACTAATCATTGTGAAAGTAAGTATTATTAAAAGAGTAGATGACTGACTGTTATGTATCAATAATAGACTGAGATTATTTCCTAGTATCCGAAAATCCGAATTAAAAACTGCATGTCTAACTCACAGTCTCATCTTTTTCTATTGCTTCCATGCACGCATAGTCCAGATTCATTCAGCATTTCAGCTTTTAACCATTAAAAAGTTTTCACATTCATTTCCTTATACACGAAGACCTAAAGACTATGCTACGCCATCTGCCAAAGTATCACACAACCAAATCAACTGCTTATCATCCCTAACACCAGGGAGAGCTGAAAACCGAACAGCTAGTCTCGTCTCAGTGCAGCTCAGCAATGAATTACAGCTTCAGTGTGATATGAGCCACACGGACGCGACGCTTGTAATTCCTCAACTTTGGTTTCTCTCAATCGACCGTTCTATTATGCATAGAACAAAGACGTGCATGCCTCCATGCATTTGTACACGCAGTCAAACCATAGACAACTGTAATTGTAATTCTTACTGGAATTTTCTATACACTGTGTTATATGTAAAAACTTACTGAACACCCCAGTCGGCATCTTTGTTGTATTTTTCTGTGTCTTGATTCAGCCTTTCGATTGTTCTGTAGCAGCAATTTGGGCTAGAGAACTTCCAGTTTTTCGACAGATTTTCATCTATTACTAAATGCTGCAAAATTAATCAAAGTGCGTCAACAATACATGAATATTTCCTGCTGCGAGTATCCATTAATTATCATTATTGCATGTTGCATAAACTTTATTTTAAAAAATAATATTTTATCTGGATATTCCGAATGAATAGCTAGGTTTATTTGTTAATACCATGGGTTAATACATTACAAATAATTAAAAATTCATTCATAAAGAGATTGATTGACGTTGTAATGCGTCATTCTGCTAGAGACATTAATCAGGTAATGAGAATTTTCTGAATTCTAATTAAGATACGTACAAATTAAAGCTATGAATTGCTATTATTAATTTTAGTGGTGCGTCAACTCACCTCATTCACCACTCGAACAAGAGCTGCTTTGCATTTCATCGGCTTAGAAAACTTGAGATATTTCTTGACTGATTTATCGAATGGATCCATGTCCATGATTTTACATGCATTTGTATAGACGAGAAAGTTTGGATCCTGTTCCCTATTAAGACAAATGAAAAAAAATTATATCTATAGTGCATTATAATGTCTGAAAGTCACACATTCATAAATAAATATATATCAAATATTTATGCAGATATAAAGCATCGCTCAATAATAATGCATGCGTAAATGGGCTCAAGACTTTGCATAGGTATCTGAAGATTATCTTGAGGTAACAATAGAAGATGGAGTCATTAGCACATGATTAGTGCAGCATGAATAAAGCCTTTGTGTTTCTACTCACTCTCACTTTCTCTTCTCTTCATTCGGATTTTGATTGTACAGATAGAAAAATATTTTCCTACATCTCTCTTCTTTTGTTGGCAACCTAACGAGGATCATGTAATGAAACTGTAACCGACAAACTACTAATCCATATTTCCATTCACAGATTAAAGCTACAAGTTTCACTGATGGCGTCTACTCTCTAAGGATATTAGCACAAGCCCCCATTTAACAGACGCATAGAGCCTTGTGTTAACTTACAGACACCTGCGCTAATTAATCTCTGCTACAGACAATACATTATGTATAGCACCTGTCGCAATGTTTTGCATTTGTCACACACTCGAATCATTTTGTGTGCCACATCAGGAATAGAAGTCACTCTAATGGTGTTTATGATATCCCATCATACGGACCTCATTCATTTACAATGGAAATGAATTAATGTAAATCTCCTACTCATTCACATTCACTAATTACTCAACCGTCATGTAACACTCACGTTGTTTAGAAAATGAGTGCTTATTTTGTCCCCCATCAAAAGCAGAATCTATTAATAAACTGTTCTCACTATATACTGCCTCTTGCAACAAAAATGGGCATATAGCAAACAAATAAAAAAAAATTACGAGCTATAACAAAATGAGGTAAATTATTACAGGTAGAAATTATGACTATTATGTCGTCAGTTGTACATTTTCAATTGAATAGCAGAGCAAATTGAATGCTCGTCCTGATTCACGCAACATTTAAAATTATAATATTATTGGAAAAATATTCATATGAAAGTAATTCATAACTGTGCTGCATATTTTTCTGCATTTAAATACAGTGACCCAGAAATAAAATAGCCAGTACGTTAAAAATGCTCTTCGTAAAAAATAGTTCAAATTAGCAAGTCATCTATTTTAAAACTTCAATTAGCATGTCGGCATTACAAATGTAAGCTACCATTACTGACAAGCCTATGCAAGTTAAGTCAGTGCGTGTGTTTCATAATGAAAATAGGAAAGTCTTATATAAGGATGACCAGTAACAATATTATTGGCTAATTTCCAAGCGCAACCCTTGCATATACTTAACATAGCAGCAAACACAAATTATGTCAATGAATTGCATGTCCACAAGAAAACAAGGCACTTTTTGGTTTCACAGTACCTACTCCAGTTTAGGGCAGTTACAACAGCACATTTATTAGATACACGGGTCCGAAGTTTAAAAATTACTACATCCCATTCCTCAGTAACAGTCTACTCATGACAGAAAGTTGTATTGCTAAATATATTAGTAACTTAACTTATGACTGGTAAAAAAATTGTGCAGGATTTTAATGTTTTCTTTTAAAATTAAGAATAATAAATAAATGCTGGAATACTGTACAAATAGAGAAATGTCTACCCAACACTGGAAGCTTACTCGATTTTTTTCAAGGCTTTCAGTGACATTTAAGATGAGTAAATATTTTAAATGATTGGCTTGATCGTACAAAATGTACTTTTCTGAGACTGGCTCGTGATTTGGTAGCGAGATTTTATGAAAGAATAATTTGTGTGTCACTCATAACAAGACATTGAGAAGAAAGAATAGGAAAGTGCCGAAAAATTCGCACCTGTCGGCTAATAATCGTATAGAGCACAGACTCATATTTCTAGCAAACTGTTATTGCAGTGTACATTTTTATGTTCTGTGAAAGAAACAAAAAGAGCGTTACTAGTGATTAGAATGCAATCGGATATTCGTTGGACGGTCGGATATGGTTTTGTATCTGCTGAAAAGCGATAGGAGCTCACAGACTGGAGGAAATATCTGGACACGAACAAAGAAATAGAGCACTAAGTCTCAGACGTCTGTGGAAGATGAAGAAGGAAGAAAGCTGTTAAAAGCAAACAGAAAAGAGTGGGGCTTAGTGTAAGCCGGTAAATAAACGGGTCAAAACGGAAGAGCCCCGATAGGACGGACGGAGCAAGTAATAAAACTCTAAAAAGATCGTTAATGCCCAGTCCGAGCGGCCAAATAGCCACGCAGCGATACAATAGCTATATATCACATATATATCACATATATATCGCATATATATTACATTTGCGGATGCTGCTTACAGCTAGGTGGCTACTGTATATGGGATCTGTTTAGAAAGTATCATCTCCGAATGCAATAGCCTGAAACAGAATTGCCTTGTCTCTCTCGGCTGGCGTTTACTTTTTTGGTGTCATGATCTGTGAGCTCTGATCTGTGAGAATGAAATATCCTTCGCTCCTGTCAATTAAATTAAACATTATGTGATGTGAAGGAGTAAGTAGATATCTGTACTGCACTCCCACTGGCAACCCCACTGCACTGCACACTGTACAAATGAAATGAAGCTATGCACCGACAGAGCTCTAAATGTGGTGCCGTGACCAGCGATGAAATGTGATGCTCACTGCAGCCAAGTCCGTTTCATTGCATCTACCCAACCATTCTCAACTTCCAGTCTCTCAACTGAATTTCCGATGTAATGGACTCCGGAAGAAACTGCTTTACATCCTACACAACCAAAATCCGCACATTTTCCATATATCTATTACATTCTTCAACCTAACATGTCTCCAAACCCAATCCTCACGCTCCTAACTCAATTTCCGTACAGAAGTCTGTGCCCTATGGCCACTCTGTACTGCATTACAGATGTGGTCATTTTTGCAATTGGTTTTAAATTTCTAGTACTAAATGAATATTACTGCTTCGATAAAGTCAGCAAGTCCTATTTACCACAATTTAAGGGACTCATTAAAAAGAGTCTTCAAAATATATTGCAAAAGACATCATAGAAGATAAACCTTTGATAATTTTAATGGTTCGCTATAGAAGTACGGATTCACTTAAAAAAACGTCTAAGCTGAAAATTGAACAAATAATTCGCTTAGCTTCTTCAAAACGGTTCATCTTATTTATCATAAATTCTTGTATGTCTTTTACCAGTGTTTTCATAAATAATGCTATTGATTAATTGATTGAACGTGACTGGTAATCAAGCGTTATAATGATACAAAATATAAAATAACACGTTATTTCAAATACATAGTCACTCTAACTAAGATGAAAAGTGAGAAAAACATATAATGTCTAGAAATGAAGGTATATTATTTATTTACAATTCACTGCCGTTATTTTAGAGCTAAAAGCAAAAACATATTTCGTTGGGAAAGCAGAGAAGTGTATAATGATATAAATGCTAAGCTGTGTTGATGTTTGTAGTTTCATACTATTAAAAATATAGCTGTGCCAAGCGTATGGCTTCAGTAATTGATCTTCTAGCAGACTATATAATGATCTCGCTCGTAAATATTAAAAGGATTTTCATCAGAAGTGGTTGCATGCAAGGCTTCTCCTTAATGAAAGCCCTAATATTTTGATGTTGTTCAAAGAGTTGTAAAAAAGTATGGAGGGTTAAAATAATATTGCAGATCTTGGAGGGATTCATGCGAGTCATGAATGTGGTTGAAGTAAAGCCTCTCCAGTGTTCTTATTAAGCACGGCCGTGTGCTACGAGCATCTGACAATAGAAACAATACGTGCAGTTATGATTATGATTTTGTAAGGGCATCCTCTCTACTCTCCGACTGCGTAAGTTGTGATGATCGGATTTCCTATTTCTTCAATGAAGAAATTTTGAGCTGTTTGTCTTCTTCCCCTTGGAGACTGAATTCAATAGAGATATTTCTTGGGTAGTTGTGTGTAGAAGATGGAAGAAGAAATAGCCCGGTAATTTCCCGGCTAATATTATCGTCACGGACTCCCTAATAAAGTCAAGTATATATGGACTGTTGAACCTGGACTGGTTAGAGATGACTTCATTTAGCGGGCAAGCCAAGTAAAAGAAAAGTTAGTTGGAGCTGTTCTGGTAGCCGAAGCATGCCGCCGTCACGCTAGACAACTCAGTCTCAATTCTATACTCTCCCACCCACACTACTCCTAACCTTTCCTCTTCTGACTTCTTTTATATTTTCCTAAGACGGCATTAGGAGTTCTTGTCTTCTCAGCGTCAGGCAAGTAGAATCTTAAAATTCCCCCTCCGGATATTGCCATCTTTTTGTTTCTGAAATAATACGAGCCGCTTCCTTTGCATATTCTCCTGCATATCCACGTGCTTCGTCTTCCTAACCAATTTACAGCTGCGGATCGCGTAATAAATGAGACAAGTGCCCATATACTACCTACGGGTATCCTCGTTGAACCCCTGATATCTAACTCTTGTAGTCAAACTCAACGTCGACCACTGTCTTTCGCTTTCCGCTGTCCTTTGTGGTTTTTTAATTAAAATACGATTTAAGAGCTACCTCTTTAATGCCATTTCATCCTCTGGCAGTTTTCAATTTTATACTATTTTTAAACATCTTCATTTCTTTCTATCCGGTTTCAAAGTATCCATTCTGTACCTGTGGCACATCTTCACAAAATTATCGTTATTTTCATTTGCACAAAAAACTGACTCGTATTTTTCTGAATTTAACCACTTAAAACGCTAATCCTTTATCAGATCCTAAATAATTAAATGAATCACCCCACCCGAATGTAATGCAAAATAAAATTAAAAAAACGAAATCAAAAAACTCCTGAGCTCCCTTAGGTTACGGTCTTCTGTAATACGGACTATAAACTACCTATTTTCCTTTTTAGAAAATGAAAGCTAATCAGCTGATGTAAATATGTTGAACTACGCTTTTCACCAAATTAAATATAATTAGCTAAATACTATAATTTACTTTATGAGGAATCTCATTAGTAGCTATTTTATTTATAAGTTGTGTGTGCAAACGGAGAAAATGAAAACGGTATTCTTGTGATCACACAAAGATCATTCGCCAACTACCTATGTAAATATAGACAATATTATGGTATTAAATGTCACTAGATTTCCGCCTTAAACGAGGATTGTAATTGTAAAGCGCAGCACTAAAATGAAACTTGAATGACTTCTAAATGTGTAATCACGTCAGTTTACAATTTGACTAACCCTGCTAAGGAGGACGCCGAAGAAGGTTTGATAATAGCCTTCAGTTATCCAATTGTATTTACGGATGGAAGAGAAATCGAATTTTTTACAGGGATAGACGTAAAAGTTCAGATGGGTAATGAAATGACGGATGCATGCAGTCTGCACGGGACAAAAACACATTTGTCGCCGTAAAAGAAATCTGAGGAGGCGATACGAGGAAGAAATGTGTAAGTGGGAACCGAAACACAAACCAATGATACTTTTGATCCTTTTTTGCCTTTATATTTCAAATAGTAATCATCTTAGCTGAGATTTTAAGATCACATAGCTAAATAAATTAAAAGCTAACGGGGAAATTGGACTCGTAAAAAATTAGACCAATATCCCATGTTTTTTAAATACAAAGTATATCTTGCAAACCTCAAAAAGAGAAAAAGTGTGCTGCCAAAACTAGTATTTTTTTAAAACTTGTCTGTGAATAAGGAGAAAAAAGTTCAATAACATCACCAATGAATGTATGGGGGGATATCAGTGTCATAAGTAAAAGAGAGAGAAACACCTACCTCTCTTCTCGATTAGTGCAGAGAGAGACATTTCAGAGGACCACTCCTCTTATTTCAGCAAAGCTCTCTTCTGAATTGAGCAGATCTCTCTGCTGAATTGAGCTGAGCTCTCTTCTGAATTGACCAGAGCTCTCTTCTGAATTGAGCAGAGCTCTCTTCTGAATTTAGCAGAGCTCTCTTCTCAATTGAGCAGAGCTCTCTTCTGAATTGAGCAGAGCTCTCTTCTGAATTGAGCTGAGCTTTCTTCTGAATTGAGCTGAGCTCTCTTCTGAATTGAGCAGAGCTCTCTTCTAAATTGAGCAGAGCTCTCTTCTGAATTGAGCTGAGCTCTCTTCTCAATTGAGCAGAGCTCTCTTCTGAGTTGAGCAGAGCTGTCTTCTGAATCCAGATGATCACTCTGCTGAATTCAGCAGAGCTTTCTTCTGAAATGAGAAGAATGGTATTCTGGATTCAGCAAACGACTCTGCTGAAATGAGACACTGACCATTCTTGACCCTCTTTCGGCATTCCTTCCTTTCTCTCTGCATTGCTTACTCTCT
>JAAAYG020011954.1:0-13690 GCA_009936455.2 Tomocerus minor
CATGCCCGCCCATGCCCACATGGGCGTGGGCATGCCCATGCCTGTATGGGCATGTCCCGCCTAGGCAACTCTCTAGTCCAGGGTCAACAGGTCTTAGTTTTACACTACTTCTATAAAATGTAACCTTTATGATACTATTATCCGATATGAATATTTATAACTAAATACGCACAACATATTATGTACCTAATGCACAAAAGTACACACCGTACAATGTCAAGGGGGCAACATGACTAGCAATGTTTCTGCATGGTGCAAAAGAAATCAGAATCAGATCCCTTGTGCCGCATGTACCTATCTATATTCCTTTTCTTATACTTTCCAAGTTTCTCCATCCACCTGGGAGAAACGGACAAAAATGAGTATGTTTCAGAAACAATATAGGTACATATCTTTGAATTTATGCAGAGCTTAAGAAGGCTAATATTGATATATTAGTTAATTTTTTCTAAAATTGATGACATATGTGACTTTGCCAGACAATAACACATTTACAAATTAAAATTAAGTGACGTAGTTTTAAATTAATAAAACCACAACTAATTCTAAATGATGTCGCGTGTTCTAAATTCTCAACGTATTTTTTGTATGAATATTTGATAATTACAGACTTGGAATAAATTCGAATATCAAATCAAATCAAATCATGGCTTTATTGTCAAGGTACATAAGCAGAAGCTTTTTTCCAATAACAGACACTGCCGAGAGCAGAAACTGCCCTCGGCAAATAAATAAATAAATATTTCCATAGCATATGAAAAATAAAAATATTAATTTAATTAGCTTTACTGTGCTGACATTTTCCTCATTAAAATTGAAATGTAAATTTATTAACGTTGTCTTAGGATTCCTTTCCCTCAGGCGAGCATTCTTTAATGACTTGCCGTTAGTTTTTTGTTCCTAATATTGGTGTTCAGTCCAGGAGCAGTGTGTCATGTCATGTATGAGGTTTCAACGGTGACACATATACTGAGAAATAGGGAACATCATTTGATATTTAAAGACTTAAGGAGCTTATGCGTTGGCATGATAAGCCCCATAGAATCGGATTGAGAAGTCCGTGTGTAAAACATGGGAAACCTAAGTCCTAATCTTTGTCAAGGCATGTTGAAAATGATTGAAAATGTTCCTCCATTCCAACAGTCTTCACTTGTGGCAGGTTTAATTGATACTTTTAAAATTCATGTTAAAAGGTTCCTAAATATTGCGGCTACAAACTGCCGAGCCGTTTTGTTCACGAATTAAGCATCATAAATATTACATCAGCAATAATTTATTCAATAGATACCATATGCCAACTTTCCTTCTTTTGTACATCAGTCCTTTGCCGCGTTGCTACATTTTGGGGATTATGATATTATCTGCACATATGTTATCATAGTTGTTATAATATGATTACATAATTACATGACATAAGCCGAACCACAAGGAAAAGTTTAAACATGCTGATTGCATACAAACTGCAAGTTAAAATATCATACTGTAAAAAACGTGCTATCATTCCCGTGATAACTTTTGCAATTCTAGTAAAAATACAGAATTATGCATTTTGGAGCAAATAATTCATTATCATTCCATCAATTTATTGTGTACATTATTTTTTGATTGACAATACTTGTAATAAGTATGGACCTAAAGGATTGCAACTTGTAAAATGTAAATGATAAAAATATTAGAAACCTTCATACATGAAACATATTTACTTAGTAGTGTTAGTAGCTGACTTGCGAGAACAATTTTCGAACTAAATCCATATGGCAAAAATATTTACTTAAATATACAGTAAACAATAATGTATTTATACAGAATATTATATGAATAATACAATTCTTCTGGTTTTGGCGCTGGGAGACAATAACTTTGGGAGACTATATGGATTTTGCTTATCTGAAGGAGCATTATGAACAAAATTCTGTTTACTTAACTTTGAATACTTGAGCAAAACTATTTATGAATCAAGAGTTCTCAAGAAAACTTGTAAAATCGATGGAAACTACCATTGCCTAAGGAGTCCAGTCTCCAGTGTAGTCCTGAAATGTTGTTGAGAGCAAAGGACGGACAATCCGGCGACCACAATTAATTACACTTACTCAAAACGAAATGGTTTAGTAAACATTAAAGGAAAGCAACAGCGGCAAAGAGGACAGAGGGAAAGATATAAATACTTAGTATCATTGTAATTTAATCCTTTGCCTTTCTCTGCCCGATATTGGATTCTACCGAGAACTTCATTTATATGATCTCTGTGTCGTTCGAATCGAGTTTGGATGAGCATTAGCGAAATACTGTCTGATGCGAAGAATTACGGTTGAAGACACACTCACTCATCCAAAGAGTGTAAACAGATTGTCATGGGATTTTTAGGATAAAGGCAACTATCTTCATGGGATCAACAACGAGCACAGCATTTGTTGAACAATTTCAGGAGAAAAGGGAACGTGTTTTTGCTCTCAATGTTTGCTGTACTGGTGCAATAGCGCAATTAGTTTCGTTCATAGCCTAGTGGCATATGCTGTGCCTATAAATAATCCCGTTCTCGAAAAGGTAAAGTGATATTGAGTTCATTATCCTGTGCAATTTAATGCGATAATCACGTAAAATACATTTAAGTGTAAAATTCCTGTAATTGTACACTCAACTGCTGATAGCTTGGACATCAAAAATTAAATTCGATCATCAAACTTTAAATATTGACACTTTTTGTTTGCAATATAAAATTCTGCTTTAAAAAATTTTTCTCTTTGTGTACTAGCTATTGCAGATTTGTTACACGCGACGCGAGCTCTGTCTCTCTCTCACCATGCCGATGCATATTTTCCGACGGGAATATTCTATGCATTTTTGATGAATAGAACTTAATTTGATCCTTAACAAATACATTGGGACCTTTATGCATACTATGATTGTTACTTGCCTACATATTAAATGAAACTATGTTTGTAGTGTACTAGTAATTAATAAGGTACTTGGAAATCAACCTGCAAGGCTACTCATCAGAGCCTGTGGCTAAGTTGCAACACAGGAAATAGAAATGCAAAGGACATGCACCACCCGAGTAATACACTTTTTGAGGAAATGTAAAGTCCGTAATTCTGGGATTGAATTACGGACTTTACAATTCCGAAGGAAATAGTAGAAGCAAATGGGCATGCTGCTGACTTGCTTTCCTATGTATTGATAGAAAGGGATTTTAGCACTAATTTTTTTAATAAAATTCTTGGGGCAACTATAAATGACATGTTCAGATTGCATTAAAATTTAAATAGTTTACTATTATTATGTAGATTCTTTGTCCACCTACCTGAATCACGCAATTTAATAGTTTTCACTCCTCACTGCTCGTGCAGAAAATCTGGATTGATGAACTATGAAGACCGTTTACCCTTAAGTTCATGGGTAGTAAATTGAATTGAAATATTGAACACCCAATGTCCATTTAACTTTACTGTGTTTGCTGCTTCATGTCTGCAGAAAAGAATTACAATGACATGCTTTTTGTGGAAATTTTCTTTTCTTTCGTCATTGTGTTCGATAATAAATTTTTGTCACCAACAAAAGTCTTAAATATGGCAAAGATCTTATAAAATGACAAGGTCCTTCTAATTATTTTCTGACTCAATTAGTTTTCCCATAGGATGTTGAATTGACTTAAAACTACTTAATCTAAGGATGCGTGCATGAATAATTCAGTTATACATTAGTGTATTTCAGGCATTGATTATAGTGTGTATTTATTTGGTACCTATATTCATCGTCAATAGGCACCACAAAATTGAAAAATTATCATAAAATCCATAATTTTGAGAGATTTAATTTTTTGAGAGAACTAATGGTTGAAATGGAAGACCTTTATAATATGTCTTACCATAGTAGTATGAAGTTTACTTATCGCTCTTCTTTGCTGATGCAGGGAATTTGTGATGCACAATTTTTATGATTTAGCAACATCAGTTTATTCAGTTGAATATCAAATTACAGGGATATCGACATAGACAGTTTCTAGTCAGGGCACAGCTGCTAACTAAATATGATTTACATCTCACATCAATGCTATACTTATAAATAACATATTTATATAGATGCACCGACAATGCTTTAGAACTTACTTAAATATTTATGTTGGTACTATATATTTATGATCACTTTTAACATCTTGTTTGTAAATCGATAACAACGACCCTGATTACGTATCTTGCACGTGTATATCAGAACATCTTTTATTTTACTGGCAGTCGGGCAAATTAAAATATGCAGCTAATCAGAGTTTTTATATTCTGTATGTATGAACAACCTTTATAATTATTTATTTGTTATATTCTAAATTTTTTATTGGGACAGTAAAATGACTTTTACCCAAAACAAAAGATTTATTGGAGAGTTTTGCCATAGAAAACATTCTGTAGAATGTGGTACAAATGTAAAATTAATAAATATATGGTAGAGTACCTTGTTTAAGTGCAGATCTCATAGAATTACTTTGATATTAAATGTTACTGTTGAAGCTCACTTAGTTATGCATAGGTTGAGAAGTATACATTGATAGTTCATGATAAATTATACAAGTAAGATCTTTGTCGGGGTGTGAAGTTTGACGGATCAGGTACGATATGTTAAATTAATCCAGAATACTAAAGGAAGCATGGATGCACATTATATCAAATTCAGAATAATAAATGAACCAAGTATTTTGCTTCACCTAATATTTGTGCTAAGGTTTCAAAGATTTTCAATAACAAAATCTAAAAAATTTGATCTTTGTATAAAGCATTTCTTAAAAATTACAACATTTAGTAAATCAAAACAAATCGAGTTAAATAGCCAGGGGAATATTATCAAAAAAGTCGCTAATAATTACTTCTAAGAATTACATACGATATGAAAAACGTCACGGGCACAACTTTTTACTAGAAATGTTGGATACATAAATATTTCTGCTAAAAATAACGAAAACATAAGTTGGCTATTATTTTGGCTCTTTAATGATGCATTATACAAGTAACTAATGAACGTTTCGAATGTTTTATGATTCACTGAGGCGTTTGGGCGAAATCCTGGCATATGGAAACGAGTAGTTCGAAGTTTTTGTCCCTCTTCTCTTCTGAAGGATACTTAATCAACTTAATGAAGTAGCCCTCCATAGGGTAGACATCCATGGAATTTACGAATTACGTATACCTGCCACTTATCTAATACTATGACACATAATTTACTCTCTACTATTACACTTAACTACTTAATTATGCGCAATAGTAATTTGTTTGTCACCTACGAATTACGAAACATCCATACTTATCTGATAACCCAATTTTACCCAATACTGAATAATTCCAAAATGTTCTTATAACACTAAACATCATATATAACAAGACTATATATATAATACATCTGTACACATTCTTTATATATTGTTAGTAGCTACCAATTAAGCAACTTACATCGACATATAATTTGTTTTGTGGGTTTTTGTGGACAAAAATCTTCTCTTTGATCTTCAGGATATGCCGACGGGTGTGCTGATTTGTGTGTGCTGCGATGTGAAATGGGAGCGGTACACAGTGTAAAGGAAGAATTGCACAGAGAAAGCAGAGAAAGTATTACTCTCTCCTATCATATATCTAATGGTGCAGAGTTTACTACACCGTCGAGGATGTCACAAACAGCTAGAACTCTATACGTAGTCCGAATACGTAAACCAGATTAAGGGATTTCACATTAACTCAATAAACTAGCGAGTAATTTCACCTTATATATAATTCAGACTGTGCATTGTGGAACTGGGGAAAGCTATAAAACTCTTTTCTCTCTCGCTTCGTATTTATTATCGTAATTAACACTTTCGCACAACCATAATAGCACATTCTAGTACACATTATTTATTTAACAAACAATTATTACGAATTAGCATTACCTACGTTCCACCCTTGTCATCAGTTAGTCATGTATTTTCTAAAATTTGAACTTGCAAGATAAGCTATATTATCTTTACGTTAAAACTTTCACCTAATGCCACTAGCACTGAGAGACGCAGTTTTTCGTTGATGAAAAATTAATTAATGCATATCAAAAAACTACAAAACTGTGTCCTTAATATTTACCAGCTATTATAATTCATAAGGAATTCAAATATTTATTTTAATTATTATTTGTAGCTCTTGTGTTGGAAACTTGTTTATTTAGGCGTGAATACATACCATTTAAAATGGACAATTTAAATTAATGACAGCATTCCATTTGATAATAAACATAAGGGTTAATACATGTATGTGCTATATAGCTTTTCTCTTTTCTAATAAACTAAATTAACGATAATCTTCAATTTATATTGCAAATACTAAACTAAATAAAAAATTATGAATGTGAATACCAAAGTTAGATTTAAATTAGAAAAGGGCAAAATCTGTTTTACTTAAAATGTAATTAGGATGCCGATAACCTTAAAACTGTATAATGTTTGTTGGGGACATGAAAGTGCATGAAGTTTATATGTCAAGGTCCTCCAGATTGGAAAATTGACAAAAGATAAAACCCCATGCTAAAAATAATGCAATTAATTTCAAAGGCATTGATGAATATGAATTGTGGTGATTAATTTCTGTTCTGACGATAGTAGGTGGTGGTTATAAATTGCCTGCAGTAGTTGTTGTTGAAATTAAGGGACTGCACTATAACGTAATACCTAATACGTAATTTGGCTAGCCCCCTTGGCCTTGGTAAATAGACAAAAAGTGATAGCACAACAGAATTTGTTGCACCAGATGTAAAAGTGGCTCTATAGATGTTTACCCATGCAAAATGTAATCAATATTTTACTTGAGACTTTCCCCGAACGATGGTACAATATTCAAGTACAACAACCGTATAACTGTATTGTGCGACCGAAATGGCTTCTTCCCACATTTCTTACCAAAATGAAAATGTTTTATTCAATGTTAAAACCGTTTCCTCTACTATCAATCAATCTTTTGTCTAATTCAAATTGTATATAAGGTTGGCTACAATAATGTGTTAGTTACTTCGACTACCCCATTTTGCAGGAATATTGCATTTAAGAAAGAGACTGTCTTTAAACTGGAGCATATTAGACTCAGCAAAGACTGGCTAGACAGTTCTCATTCCTATGAGTACTATTCCAGTAAATAATTGCTATACCATACATAGGTATCTGCTATGGAGTTGTCTTGTCTCATGCCATAGCAATCCAAATTGGGTTATGTGAAATAATGTGAATGTCAATTAGATTTACAATGAATTCGTGGACATTTCTCCTTTGATATCCAAAGTGAATGTTTCTAAAGGACGAAGGAGAATTTCATCATTGAATTTCAATTTGTTTAATAACTACTAATATAGTTTGAATTAAATAACATTTCCATTTTAATTAAAAGCCGCGTGCAACACATTTCAAAAGCGTGTCTACTCAAAAAAGATATTCAGAATAGACATGAAATTAAATACTTACATTGCCGGATGCAAAAAAATCCTCAAGAAAAATGAAAATGATTTCGAGGCTCTCAGTTAGGAAAGGCGCAGTTGGTAGCGACTAGGGAATAAGAAATGGAAATACACTGAAATGTAATTTGATCTTCTAAGGCTTCTGCTCACGGATGCGTGACTGACTATCATAGATTGTTCGCTAGTCGTTTAATTTGAAAAGGATCGGAAGTAACTTTACTTGCTCCTGTTCAAAACAAGTATTGCATTCTTCAGGCGATACTTGAAGTGTTTTCGCTCCGTGAGTACAGGTTGAAATTTTAATTCAATAGGGAATAGTTGAATACTTTTCTAACATGCATACATACAACTACATGGCTCTGTAGTTGTGTTACTGCAGATATCCTCCATTGGCTTCCGTAGAGCCGGTAAATACCCACTTACTATTATTGCCTAGAATAGAGATGGCTTTCAAACATTATTGGAAATGACAACAGTAGAGCTCTTTGTCTACCTACTTTAGATTATTTGAAGAACTCCAGGAGTTACCTCGAATCTCTAAAATTAACTTTTTTCCTTTGATTAAATTGAATATATATTGGAACTTTGTTATTTGGCATACTTTGAAAATAAATAATCTCATGGGCAGTAAGTTTTACAGCCTTGACTGGTGCTCTCTTCGACCAGGCTAATTTCTAGCAAAACCTTTTTTTTTCTTCGACTATGAATCACACCTATGTATATGTAACATGTAACTACACGTGAACAATAGTATATCCATAATAATTCTGGATTACACTATATTAATCTCTAAGTAATATGTCTATTTGGAATCATAATAATATATGTTACGGTTTTTCTAACAGAGAAAAAAATAGTTTTGAGAAAATTGAACAAACGAAAAGGAAACAGAATGACTTCATTGCTAAGAGGATTTCCGGAGTAAGAGACTTCCAAAATTGTTGAGTTGTATTGCCCCTGTCTCAGATGTAAAGCCAAACATTATTAAAATTATAAATCTCTCATTGCATACACAAGTTATGCACACAAAAACATTCACTCTTGGAAACTTCCTAGAAATGCGTGGGCATTCATTTCTTTCATTCAGAATATAAAACTTTCTCCACGCCGTTAAATAGCATTGACTTTCCACAGTAATAATAGACTAGGTCAGAACATTTGGGGAAAAGACATCCACGCTCTAGTAAAGGGTCTAAGAGGAATTACTACGTAATTATTATACTGTATATATTCTAAATGTACTTGATAAGAAATGATATCTGTAGTAGGTAAGTCGTAAAAAAATTCTGAAGACTTTTGTGCAGATTGAAAACGCTATTTTTCAAAGACCACCTACGGATTTCTGCAAAACCGTCTTTTGTGTGGTCCTGAATATTCATAGATATCAAAGACAGCGTTTCCGAGCTATATTCCTATTTTATTTAATATAAAATGTAGTTTTCTTGGGCATTTTTTTATCCGCATGAAATTCTGTAACTTCTGACACACATGCATTTCTTGATATTTAACATTTCGTAGATTTATAATATATGTGAAATCACCACAATAATTTCATAACGTTTGCCAAAAATTCACTTGTAATATTTTTTCGACGACTATCTCAAACTTTCATAAACATTTAGTGCAACTTAATTTCTGCCGGATAGTAGCTTCATATGAAATAATATACTTAATAGGCCAATAAATTAGTTACTAAAATTAAGCAAAGCTAAAGTTTCCTGAATGGAGTAATGATTATTTGCAAAGGCAAGAAAAGATTTTAATCAGTTTTGCCACAGTAGCATCAGTCAGGAGTTTGTTTTGTATAATGAAGTATTCATTCAGTTTTTGCTGACAGATACAAAACAAGTACCTATGTAGGTAATCAAATCCACGAAGTATTTGTATGCAGATATACCGTGTTGTGCATCTTTGTACGACATTCGATAGGGACAGAGCAATTTGGAAATGAAGCACACACTCTAAAATTATATTTCTGCCCTCCGTGTCAGTAATTTCCCAGTAAATTTCCAGCTCAAATAAATTGAGTATAACCCAGTCTGGCTACTAACTAATAAATATTACATATGAACTAATTAAACGGCGGTGGTCCTGATAGGAGAGTTAGAATGTCTCATATCAACAGAGGGATTGTACATTCGAATCTCAGAGGGTGGACTATTTGAGGACGATAAATCTTCTTCTGAGGAGTAAATCTGCGAAGATTCTGGAGTGGTGAGGGTTCTTGATGAGAAGACGCTATTACGTCGGGTAGCCGATACGACAGACAAAGCTCGTTTTCGGGGCTTCCGGAATTCTGCTTCCATTTCTTCATCCTGCCAAAAGCATCATTAGATTATGTAAAAATCTACCTTTCCCTTTCCCTACACTTCCTTCCTAAAATGAACATGCCAACATTAGTTACTCAGTGTGTGTCAGACTTCCCTTTATATCCCCTATTTACTATATACACATGACGCACAGGATTTATTAGAATCTCCTAACATTGCATTTTAGAATATACAGAATATAGTAAAAAAGTAGCTGCTTAAAAATTTATTGGTCGTAGCATTTTAATTAACTTAAAGCTAGGTGGATTGCCTCAGTTATTGGCCTTAATTGTATTATTTTGTTGGTATATCCTTTCCATTTTAATGGTTGATGCCAAATTTAATCATGATGTGCTTTCTGCACACTTTTTTATCATCTTTTTGTGTCATCACTTTTTAAGCTGAGAGTTGTGCAGTGACTGACTAATCAGCTATCGCAGAGATGTAAAAATCATATCTTTTATGCAGGAATGAAAGATCTAGAAATAGTCTGAGCTTAAGATTTGTACTTACTTCGAAGGAAATGGTAACTCCTTCGACAATGGAGGATCTTCGTCTTAGCTCTCCTATGAGCTCATTGAATTCATTTTTGAGTGACCTTAGGCGAGTTCTGAGCTCAACTTGCCCACCAGGGCCGAATGCACTGGATGTAGACAGCCCACCAGGTGAGTCGTAACAAATATTTGTGGAACTAACGAGATCACCAAGCGTCATTTCAGCTGAACTGGAACCTGCCATTTGTCCCATGCTTCCGACAACAGCCAACGTTCGTCCCTGTGGCCCAATGACGATCGTACTCAGCTCGTCTTGGCTGTCTAGTTGGTGGCTCAGTTGTTGTAATTCTTCTTGTACCACTTGTAGTTGAATATGGATCTAGCATGGAATAATAAACAAGTGAATAATGTACTCAAGCCTCCCTTATCAAATATAAATGTAGCAATCAATATTAATGCCCTCCCCGTCTTCATTCTACAAGCAACTAGCCGGCGACACGCTGAGAAACCTAAATTCCACTTCACTGCCCATATGCTACAGTATGCGCCTATTTATTTCCTACATACATAATGCTGTCAATTCTCCAAAGTTGCTATCTTAATGCCTATACATATTTCCTTAATATTTGCTGAATTTTCAGTCATATAATATATTTAAATTTTACAGGGAATGTCGGCTGTCTCATTCTGCGGTAATTATGTGAAAGGTTCTCATCATTTTATTCATTTGATAGCATTAAAAATAAATTGTGGTATTTTGTGTTGTTGTGTTTAACGAGAATAGTCAAATCATACTGTGCAATGCAACTGAGCTTCTCTTACATACGATGTTAGATGTATGTAGATCTATTACTAAAGCGTTGCTAATGTAAATATTGTCACAAACAGAATAAACCATGTAGATGTTGGTTCATAAAGGTGGATGGTTAAAGAAAAATCGTATTATGTCCTCCATAGTACGTATTCGAAATCTAAATATATGTAACAATGATATATACGGGGACACAGAAATAATATTTGCTCTTTTCATAGGCGACAGCCGTTGTGGTTTATTAGTTTTCAATTTCACCTGTTCACGTCAGATAAAAATGCATGTACGTTCACAAGTTGTCAGAGCCATTGTTCACGATATAACAGGAGTTTTAAGCAAGGCGCTGTAACATTTGCATCACTACACCTCCTTTCAGTATATCCATTTACCATTACTAACTTGTTTACCTTTGTGTTGTAATTTAGCCCCCAAATTTGACTATTTACTGAATATTTAATAGAAGATAACTATATGAGCTACCACCCACGCGCGGTCTCTTTTCAAGTGGCTCGGGACTTAAAACCAGACAACAGTTATGTTAAGTTCGTGTTTCATTATATTAGATTATATTTGACGCGCATTTGAAAGAGCAGAATATCAGTTTGCCTTTGAAGAAAGATAGTCTGTCAAGAAAATTCAATTACAATAACTTTTGGATAGTGGAAAAATGAAATAGTTCCTTCCCATCCAGGACTGTTCAAAGTTCCTTTTGTATTTTTTATATTTTTGCAGGTGCTGTGCTACAATTTCCATGTATGCCTATGAAATATAATAATTTTGTATTTTGACATGATGGGATAAAAACTGCAGTTTTTTTAAGCCTTCAGCGTTTTGTAAAAGGATCTGGATTATTGTACATGTATATCTGCAACTGATATTTATAAGCATCTATGTATATATTAATACGCGGAGTAACTAAGCGGCTTATAGTGAGTTGTAACAAGAACCGCTGTATCTTTCAATCCTTTAAAAACGCCACTAGCGTCCTCGAAAAGAGAACTTTCTCTTTTACACGCTGCCTTATAGGACTTTACTTACGGACTTTGCATAACCCTCGTTTACTATAAGCTCTTTTGCAAAGATGATAACGCCCGGCCTAGAAGGTTACCGTAGCTTTATGAAATCCATCTCTTTCTCCTTATAATTCTACTATACATTGTCATTCAAAAGCATCTATTTTACGTATCAATAGACACAGACAAAAGAAAAAGATACGTAGAGCGAGAAGCACTGAATTTCAATATTAGTCTGACTGTAGATTAAAAGAACCTGCCTGTAGCTATAATATGAGCCTGCATCTGCATTTTAATACGAAACGGAAATATAAAACATACAAAAAACCATCTAAAACTAAGCTCGATCTGTCCTCGTGGCTTATTCCAGTGAGTTCTTTGTTTTTTTACTCACAATTCTACACTCAAATTTGCCATGGAAAACAATAACTGTGTATATAGTTTTGAAAGCTTGACTTGTTCGTTTCTCATGAAGTTGGGGATACATAGCCATCTACTGATTGTATTTCAGACGCTACGCAATTTCACGAATGGGAGCCGTAAATACCTTTAAAGATATTAAGGAGTAAATGTACCATGGATCGACTTGCATGCCAAACATCAAAAGCATGCACTTCGTATCAGTTTAATGGAATTTGTCAACAAGATATGAATGCAAAGATGCACCTTTAACTTATTCGTTGTTTTTTACAATAAAAAGTCGCAGATGTCTTTTTCCTCCCTTGTTTTTACAAGCCTGCACTTGAACATGTCGGAAAAGAAGGTAGTGTACCATGTCTGAACTGGAAAGGGGCTTACTATCATTTGGTTTTTTAAGCATAAAGCAGTGCATAAATATTATATACCTATATCTCATATCTGATAACAGCTGCACTGAAAACCTTGAAACTTTTTGTAGAGCTGTTCAGACGTTGAAACTTTTTTCAAGCATAATTCCTTTGAAGTAGAAACTGCAATTGCTGCAAAATTTGGAGAAATACTCCTGACAGGCGACGGTGGCATTTAAAAAAAACCGCTAAGCGCAGTTTAAACATTTTCAGATTTTGTAAACACATTTTTAGAGTTGCAAGTGTGTACGAATAGAAATTGTGAAAGTGTTTATGCAAAGTTTGAACACCAAATTTTATTCATCCTTAAAAAGTACGCTTAGAAGTGAAAAATATATTCAAAGTGAATATCCTTGACAATATATTATTAAAAAATTCCAAAAGCTGTCCTAAGGGCGAGCTATAATATAATAAAGTGATCTTTTCAACGAAAAAAGTACAAACATTTTTAGGAATTTAAAGACGACACTGTGCCAAAATTTGCGAAATTTGAATTTCATAAAATTGACCATGAAAATTTGTTGCAAATTTTGCAAATTTGATGAAAATTTGTAAAGAAAGCTTGAAAAATTTGGGGATAATCCAGCAAAATTATGGACTAATATGGTTACTACAAACCTGATTTTGGATGGAAAACCTATCTTGTGAAAGGCATTTCAACAGACACTTCACTTACAAATCCGTGAAAATATTTGAGTTTACTTTCTAAAAAAATTAAATCTGTTGTGCTTTTTGGGTGGGTTGGTTTTAAAGGTACACTTAAATATGGAAATATTCCATCGAA
>JAAAYG020011965.1:0-22994 GCA_009936455.2 Tomocerus minor
GCGCACTATAGAGGTTAATTCGCAGAGCGAAACTTAATGCGAATAGCCATCGATTGGAGATGGAGTGGTTGATGGGGGCAATTGCTTTTTCGTTCCCTGGTCTTCAACAAACAAACTTTTCGTCCCACAGAACCAGGCAGGGATAAAAATAATTTGCAGTATTAGGCTTACATAATATGTCACAGAATGTTGCTATAAATCTGTTGTACATGCTAGATTGATTGCTAATTTCCATACTACTTGACAGAAAATTTTTTAGCAACGTGTTGTTCGTGTCCTTATTACTTGTTGACATTTTCCATTACTCCATTTTTCGAATCTGACCCAACTCTAAATTATTTTGTCGGTTTCTATAATTATTTTTGTCGGATTAATTAACAGCCTTGTTTGCACTATCAATGTTCTTAGCGGGGACTTCATTTTCTCATTTCTATTTACATGTATCTATCTGACTGCACTACAATGTGTGATATGTGGTTGTACACTAAAATTTAACTCATTGATTTTGTATTAGGATTTTAGGAACATCTTGTTTATCTCTTAGCTCTTGAAGAAACCAAAAATCGACGGTTTTTAATTTATAAAGAATGTTTCCCCCGAAGAAAACAAAATCTTAATTTTCATTCAAATATTTTTTGATGTAATCATGTCTCGTAATTTGGGGATTCGTTATGAAATATGTCTAACTAAATTGACTCCTGTTCATAGATGCAAACAAAACTTGTGATGGTGTTCCTCACTGTTTGGATAACAGTGATGAATATATGGAATTTTGCGGTAGGTATGCAATTATTTAATGCTACCTGATTTCATAGCGGGTATTTTACGCTAACCCCAATGAATAATTAATTGTTTCATTACTGACATAGCTAATTTCACATGTCCGGAATGGAAATTTTCTTGCAGTAACAATTCTAAAGGTGCAAATGTATATATATTACCTCGTCATCGCAATGACGGAAATAATGACTGTATGTCCTTTTTAGAGAAACAAATATGCTAAGACATGGTAAATGTTATTTGTTGTCATACTAAGTTGAACTAATGACTTTAAAATTATTGGTGGAGACAATTCCGACGAAGCTGTGGTGTTATGTAGTAAGCATTTATATATTATGGAAGGTCATAACCAGGGCTATCATAGTTAGATAAAAATATTTGTTAATGTGCTAAGGTATGCAAATGAGACTTCTGGGGTCAACGTTTTACAGTATTTTGATGCAAATAACACCCCTTCTTTTCACCTTTTTGCCTATTTTAGACCTGTATCACCTAAAAAGGTTAACAACCTATTTCTAACCTATTTTGGAATTTTAGAACCTTTTCGGAATCTATTTAGGCAATTAAAAAAATTCTAGTATTTGATGTAAAAATCTTAAATTGAATTAATTATATTTGATTGCATTAATGCATCTCAATTTGCATCGCAATAATTTTTTTACCCCCTAAATGCCCTTTGTATTTGGTTAATTAACCTAATAAATGCACTTTCGTAGTCTGTAAACTTTAAAATATTTTTTGTACGTCATATATTAATCAAAATACTGACAATCCATTCAACATTTTTTAGCGATTTTATATAAGCAACTTTTTACCCACATTTTTTGAAGTTTTTGGGACCTACCTATCCTAGCCCAGGTCATAGCTAAAACATGGTGTCCTATTTACATATATCTTAGCCACCTCTGTTTTACATTGTACCGAATTAAAATCTATTGAACAATATTATTATGCTTAGCATCATTAAAATATTGTAGGCAATTACAGTTGTATGCCAGAGGAACAGTTTCAATGCAGATGCAAAGAGAAATGCACAAGTATTCTTTCCGTATGTGATCAAAATAAAAGAAAGCATTGCAGTGATGGTTCTGATGAAGAGCGGAGCATGTGTCGTAAGTTTATTGCAATTGCAACCTCATTGCTACTTATTATTGAGAGGGAACTTGTTTCACTCTTTATGGAAATGTTTGATTAAAAGGGAACTTTTTCACTCTTTATGAAAGTGTTTGACTATGTCTGTCTGTCTGTCCTGTGTGTGTCCTCATCTTCGTTCACACACAACTTCGTTCGTCATTCACGACACGCATGCTACAGAGAAAAACTAAAACTACACAAAGTTCCCTCTTCGTTATTTCGTTTGCAAACGTTTATTAAATGATCAGATTAATTTAATTTTTCTGCACAAAAGTATTTGTATTGTCCTATCAAATATCTACATACATATTGTACTTTTCACAGTTAACCACACGTGTCCACCGTTGCATTTTAAATGCAAAAGTTCCGGCACGTGCATACCTACGCAAAACTTTTGCGACAAAGAACATGGTAAGACCATGTTGTACTTTAAATCAATTTTACTACAATCAAAAACTGTGATTATAATGGCAAGTTGCTACTCTATGTGATTTTAAAATATTTATTTTGAGTAGCCTGTAGTTATTATATAAGTTTGTTCATGTCTATGCAATTTCAGATTGTCCGGATAGTTCCGACTTTCCGACGAAGTCAATTGCAGTAAGTTCATGAAAATAGCCACAACTAATTACTAACTTTTTTTATTATGGAGTGTATTTTTATGACATTATGTAGCGTGTTCTGAAGAAAATGGAAAGTTTGAGTGCGCGGATGGACTTCAATGCATAAGGAAAGGCAAGTACTTTTTAATAAATTCAAGCTGCACAATAAAATTACAAACATCTGCGTCATTTCATCAGATTGTGTCACCTGTGTCCTAATATTCAAGTCATCAAGTCTGATAGCATCACAATTTACATACCAATTAGTATTTTTTGATATAACATTTTCTTTATAAAGATTTTCAGATTAGTGAATGCGAAAATGTGTACCTAATAAGATACTTGTATACAATATAAGTTTGATATATAAGTACTATTTATTTTATTTTTTTAACTGAAAAATAAAATAAAGTAACAGAAGTAATATCCGAACAAAACAAATTTTTTTTTGTTTTGTACCTATTTTTGCAGACTATAGATGTGACGGACATCCGTAAGCAAACAAATAAAATATGAATATGTATAAACAGTTCTAGTTCCTCATATAAGAATTATTTTTGAACATTTTCATGAAGGGACTGCGGAGACGGATCAGACGAAGACTTTTCCTTGTGCAGATAAGATATGTCCTACCGGCGTATAAAATAATAAAAAAAAATTTCTTAGCAAATATTTTCATTGCTTTGAGATACTATTGTATTGATATGTGACCCTGTGTAGGCAATGAGTCATTCATTTGTCCAAAAGAAAGCTTTAAATGCAAAAATGGGACAAAATGTGTTTCCCAGTCGCTTCTTTGCGATGGCCATTGGAACTGTGCAGATAAATCCGATGAAGACATTCAGTTGTGTGGTGAGATATAAAAATTTGCTGTAAAATTAGAAATCAGTACGAAATCTTTTTCAATGTAAATAGCACATCCACAGCTAGCTAATTTGATATCTGAATTAAAGTATTACATACCTGCACACCCGGCACAATTAAATGCGGGGATGAGACGAAATGTATTCCATACAATTCGGTTTGCGATGGCAACACGACTTGCAATGACTCCAATGACGAAGATGCGACAATCTGTGGTTCGTCAATTAATTATTTTATAAATGGAACTGAACTCCGGTTTTTAGTAAATTCGTTATTATAAACCCAAAAAAGAAAGCATAATTTAATAGCATGTTGTCCATCTGCACATAAAGGACATCGAGTGTGCCTGGCTTCACATTTTCGGTGCGTAAAATCTGGACGTTGCATACAGACAGAATACACAATTGAAGAAAAAAGGTATGATTAATTCGCTTCACAGAAAGAATTGCATATGTATCGTGGAGAAAATATTTCATCTTGTTAAGGGTGCCTCTATGATCGACAGCAACTGGGCAAAAAATATTACTATAAGGTGCTGAGTAATCAATAAATGTAAATATAGATGTCAAAACTTAGTTGGCGTCGTAATTGTAGGATTTATTTAACAGCACGCCTTGGTAACCTATTGGGCGTTAACATGAATAAGTATGACAATTACGCAGAACAAGCAAACTCCAGTTTGGGGCCCCCGATTTTGAAATGTAATATCTCAAAAAATCAAGGAGACCTGTCCCGAGGGCAAGTTGTAGGGGATTTTTTTTTGATTTTCAAACAGCGGAGAAATAAATACTTTTGTTAATACTCCATGCATTTCTCCCACTCCGCATAAATAAATTTTGGCGCCTGTAGTCACTTTTTGGGAAATCCCCTACGACTCACCATCGGTACCAGAAAGGTCTATGTTTAAAAAAAATCAACGCCCGAGTCAAAAGTTTGTTTTTAAAAAAATTAACGTCCAAGCCAAGTGGGCTGGAAAGTGGTTATTTTAAGTATCATTGAGGCCCCCTTATCATGTCCACTATCATCTTCTCTATTTTTGTATAAAGACATGACGATTGCCCAGACGGAAGTGACGAAGATGAAACAATGTGTGATATTCAGTTGATATTTAACAATCTATAATTATCACGTAAACATTGTATTGACAGTTGGTAGATAAAAATAATTTCATTGCGAAATTAATTTAATTGTTTTGGTTTTATGACGATTTCCGAAATTATTTAAAAAAAAACTGTTCTTAGTTCATGCCCAGTTGATCAATTTATGTACAAAACACTCGGCAAAAGTGGCTTGCAAAACACAGGCCT
Organism: Tomocerus minor; assembly: GCA_009936455.2. Lineage (NCBI taxonomy): Eukaryota > Metazoa > Arthropoda > Collembola > Entomobryomorpha > Tomoceridae > Tomocerus > Tomocerus minor. The sequence continues at coordinate 4,688 of JAAAYG020011965.1, forward strand.
GTTCGGCTAATGTGCCAACCGAACCCGAACCGAACTATTTTCGTTTAAAAGCTTTAATATTTTAATCTTGTTTTACAACTATAAATACGAATGCAGGGCCAAGCTTTTCATCACTTCCACCTTGCCCTCTTCTAGATAGCTTTCGTTGTAGGATTTCTGGGAATTGCATATCAGTACGTCCCATTCAAACCAATCTTATTAGATAATGCCACTGCTTTTAGTAAATACATATTTATGTGCAATAAACGTAATGTTAATGATTTGGTGACTTTTAATTTCACGACATTAAAAGGAATTTAAAGTGTGACGATAACTACGACTGTGGAATTGGGGACGACTCCGATGAAGACCCAGTTATTTGTTACCATCTTTCTGGCAACTGTAAGTTTAAAATTCATTATATTTATAAAACGTAGAAATAAAAATAAGCATACAATTTTTTTCTCAAATGATAAAACATGTGGTCTTCTATACTGGTACCCATTTATACATGTTAAATTAATTGAAATCCATATTTTCATTATTTATTCATTGTTTGTTTTTCGTTTTTAATAACGAATAGCTTCAACAACCTCAAGTTTAGCAACGACATCTGCAATGATATCAACGTTTACACAAGGAGTCGAGTCTCCTACACCCAAATCGCCAACGACACTCCTAAATCCAAAACATACTACAAAAAAGAGTACAACTGAGAAGCAAATGGAAAAAACTGACGAAATCACTGAAGATATTCTCGAAGACAATAATAATACTAACTCTACCAATTTATTGGCTTTGATTTGGAAACTAATATTTTTTATCCTCATCTGTACTGTGACATTCTAGCAATTGAATATGACAGGGCTGCAATTTTAATATTGCTGACAGCAAAATTCACTCTAACAATTAAAACATTTGTGAAAGTATTTTCCCGAAGTTCACCATTTTGCTCGATCTACTAAACCCTATATTCAGCACAATTCTAAAAAAAATGCTTATATTCATTAACACTTATCCAATTTATAATTGTAAATCTACAGTGAAGTTGATTATAAACGTGGAAACTCGAATTTCGTTATTATGTGATTGCTTAATTTTAATTACGATAAGCACATGGGGATTAATTTACCTGACTTTCAATTTAATATTCAGTTTCCGATGTCAAACATCTGTTCCAATATTAAAACTATCTTTTGGATGTACACGAATACTTTTTATCCCGCAGCTGGTTACCCTGTGATGTTTATTCAAATATTCGAAACCATTTAAATACTGATTTCCATTTGACCCAATTAGTATTGCAGCAAACAAAATCACAATGTGAATTGTTAAAATTTTATTTTGAAAAACATGTATACCTATTCAAATTCTAGAATATATTCGAATGAGGTATTCGAAATAAATGAAAAGATATGGATGGTTCCGATCATGATCAGTCTTAATATTAAACTACACGGGACTTTTAATAGGAAGAGTGATATTTGAATGTCATATATAAATATCTTCTTAATGAAGAGAAATTTTCCACTGAAACTACAATATTCTTTAATTCTGGACAAGGAAATGTTATTTATTCAAATAGCGATTAATATTTAGTTTCTTCATCATGCTATTACAAATGAACAAAATGAAAAACATGATTAGTCGATATTTTAATTAAGTTCTTAATTATTTATTCTTAAAAGTAGATATTAATTGTAAATTATAACTTAATTTGCCATTAGTACATTATCAAAAATATTCATTCTCCTATTTTTTGGGTTGTTTGGGTATCACTCATGGCAAAATCGGAAATTATGGCCTCTACGTCAAGTATAAATTATTCTTTGAATTATTGCTAACTCCTACCCGCATCGTGTTCACATCTTATGGGTATGTTATAGGAGTCCTAACATTTACTTTCCCTACTGTTTCTGAATGCTCACTTTTAATTGCACGGAGTTGCGCTTTTTCAGTTTTTGAATTTTTGTCATCTACGCCGAATCCTGTGTCACTTCTATCGCCATACTTTTCTTTGGTAACTAACGTCGTTCTTACAGAAAATTTCGTCTGTTGGTGATGACTAATGACTGATGGTTCATTATGTGGGATTAATTTATTTTTTTGTATAATAATATTATCACAAATTGTATTACTCCCACCAAAAGATTCGTTGTGCCCAGCTGATGGATCAGTCGTCGCTGCTGCTGTGAGCCCGTCTGATTTACTTAGCCCCATTCTTTTATTCTGCACAGATGATATTTTCTGCACCGCTAAATTATTCTGCACAATGGATTCGTTTTGCTTATTTAACTCATTCTGCTCGAAAGATTTGCTTCCCCCGACTAATTTGCTCATGTCGATTAACAACGGATTGTACCCTATTAGATTTTTATTCTGCTCAAATTCATCATTACAAAGGGCAAATGGATTCTCCCAAACTGTTACATTTTGCATTTCTGTTGTATTCTCCCAAATTTGTGTTTTCTGCCTAATTGATGACTGATTCTGGAAAGGAGATTGAATTTGGAAAGGGGATTGATTCTGGAAAAGAGATTGAATTTCGAAAGGAGATTGATTTTGGAAAGGAGATTTATTCTGCCGAAATTTATTTCGATTTCCCGCTTGATTCTGCCTGGACGGATTATGTCTAGTTAATTTATCAATCGTTAAAACGAATTTGTTGTGCATTAAGCATCTATCTTGCAATTCCAATCTTCTCTGCAGAACCGATTGGTTATTCACTTTGAATCCTTTCTGTACATATGATTCACTTCGCCTAACTGGTTCATTTTTCGCGACCGTTTTATGCTTCACGAACGGCTTGTAAGATCTAATCGGCTCGACATGTCCACTCCGCCTTAAAGAATGTCTCAAGAAGTATTTTTTATTTTCATCTTTTGAAGTCCTGCTATTGCTGCAAAGTTTCCTTTTGTTCCAACTATCCCACTTTCTAGAATATTCTTTGTCGCTTCTTCCCGATTCACCATCATATTCGCTAACACTATCTTCGCTACTGTCCGATTCGCTAACACTTTCTTCGCTACTGTCTGATTCGCTAACATTTTCTTCGCTACTGTCCGATTCGCTACCATTTTCTTGGACACTGTCCAATTCTGTGGAATCTGAATCTTCAGATATATTTTCAGAATTGTCTTCCTTGTCATTTTTATCGAGCAGAGTTTTTGATTTCAACGAAATAGCTGTATAGAGTCTTGTTAATCTTTTAGCTATATTTGTAGCTTGAGGTTTTCCTGTGATTCTGTCCAACTTTTCCAACACGCGATTCAGCCAAATGACAAATGGGACAGTTTTGTCCCCCAAAAACAGATTCAAATTGTTTTGCAGGTAATCCCGATCACGTCTATTAGCAATGAGTATCATCATATAACTGGGCAATTCCTCCACAACCTCCACGCCAAGTTCCTTTAATTTAGCGTTTATAGCTGCTCTAATTTTTAGGTCAATCTCAATATCCATGGCGTTATGCATAGACCAACTTTTCTGCAGTCTATTCTGTCCAATTCGTCTGATGAAACTATTTAAGATTTATTTCACATTCACAAGTGGCAATGCTATTAGTCGTTTTGCACTATTGAGTAGAAATAGCAGCCAGAAAAGAAACAAGGTGATAATAATCAACTGCTCTCTAATCCTAGTCTTTGTTTTCATACTGTCGTTACTTTTCGTTTAGAATTTTTATTAAGAATTTTTGAACCATTGTTATTCGGTGTTTTTTTAGGAAATTACAAGTATACTTTTTATAGAACTGTGAAATTCCTACCATTGATTTTTATTTTCAAAAGAAGTACTTACGAAAATGTTTTCTAATAAAAAATCCAACTCTGCTCTTGGTGAAATTTATTTGATTTTAATTTTGTGTATGTATTAGGATTGTTAAACAGACTGACTGCTTTGCAATGCATGAATCAGTAGATAGACAACAGACTGCAGTATATACATATATTTGGCATTATCGAGAACATTTTTTTCGGTACTTCATTGCATCAAATATAAATCAAAATATAAGTTGACTTTTCTATCCTTTTCATGGCCACTCAAAATGGTGTGCAGATGGGCAAACTTGCAAGTTTTCAGAAATGCGATGTAGGTTTTCCAAAGTGCTGAATTGACTTGGCTAATGGCTTGTAAATCTACCTTTTTATAATCACATGCCTTGTTGTCATGTACACATAATAATGTAATGTGATGTAAGGGCTTTATTGTCAGACACCAATAACAGAGATCCAATATATTTAATGCAACTGATTTACTAAGAACTAAATGAGTACTTATTTTATGTATGTGTCTCTAGCAACAACCTCAAACAACAAAACTGAAGTTTGCAATAGTGCACACGAATTTGTACATGCCTTTCAGCTGAGCATTTGTGCAGAGCTGCTGCAGATACCCTCAACCAATGACAAGCCGTACTGAAGTGCTCAACTCCTTCCTAACTTTGCAAGTCTGCAACTTTTCATTTGCACAGTTTTCTTTGAGTTGCCTGATGGTTTTTCGGTATTCAATTATTCTGATTTGCAAATAGCACAATGAAATAAATTCAAAAATATATTCTTGAGGAAAAGAATGAAATATAAACAGTGGCCATAAATAGCTGCTTGATTAATAACGTATCCTTACTTAAGCGTTCAGTAGGTACATGCACGTAGTATAGTTGTCTATTTAGGAAATCAATTTATTATATGGAAATAGGGATCCCTATCGCGTCTATTGGTGTTGCATTTTGTTTCACTGCTATAGTTAGTTATGGACACATAAATTGCTCTTTTTAGTATATTTTTAATCTATTTTTATAATTATAATTGTGCTGTTTATTTCTAAGGTTATAATCTAATAAAATTTAGTTGCGTTTCTGAGTTCAAACCTACAACGCAGTGAATTCTGAGATGTTTTATTGTTTATAACTTTGCTAAAAAGAAATCCTAGGGCCAACACTCTTCCCATAGTCTGCCAATAGATAATAGCAGCGTAAGACCCAATATCAATATCGAGAATAAGTAATTAATTAGCTTGGTTGAATTGACACTTGATTTTTTCTCAAATGATAAAACATATCATCTTCTATACAGATACTCATTTATATCTGTCAAATTAGTTGAAACCCTTATTTTCATAATTTATTCATTATTTTTTTTTGTTTTTAATTACGAATAGCTTCAACAACCTCAAGTTTAGAAACGACATCTGCAATAATATCAAATTTTACACGAGGAGTAGCGAGTCTCATACAACAAAATTGACAACGACACCCTGAAATCCGGAACATACTACAAAAAAGAACATAACTGAGAAACAAATAAAAACAGCTGACGAAATCACTGAAGATTATTACGATAATAATAATACAAACTCTAGCAATGCATTGACTTTGAGTTGGAAATTAATATTTTTTATCCCCATCGGTACTGTGAAATTCTAACAATTGAATTTTTAAAATTCGCCATTTATTTAGGCCAGGGCTACAATTTTAATATTGCTGAGATACAAACGGCAAAATTCACTTAAACGATTAAAACATTTGTGAGAATAAGTATTTTTTTTGTGAGAATAAGTACTCATTATTTATTCATTTGATTGATGACAATTCATGCGGAATTAAATTAACGTGTTTCTGCATTAATTGCAACCCCATATCGGTGGATTCTAATAAAACATTCGCTATCTCTTGTCTTAAGCCAACAATGGATGTTTGACTAATATCAGCATGATCATTTTGCAATAAATTTTCTAGGAATTTTAAGCAGTCAGCCATATATTTGACCTAATATACTTATGAGGATGTACGCACATATGAATATAGAGTGACACTATAGCTAAAGACGATCGTTTTTGTCGATTTCGTTTTTATGCAAATGTAAGTGGTGAGCAATTCATTTAAATGGTGATCTACAATCAGGATTGAGTAAATTCTATTTCGTAAGGAATAGAGCACACGTTTCAAGAGTTTGTCCAATTTCATTGTTAATCATAATATGAATAAATAAACGGATGATTATCAACTATTAATTACCATACAACGTAGAGGTAGGAGATTTCGTACAAACTACTTGGACTTGGTTGCCAAAAGGACGATAACTTTGTCAACTCGGACACACCCATTTCGTGTACCGCTTATGAAGGACTTACCTTAGCTGTTTCACGGTGCTGCTGGTAATGTTCCAGTGTAATTGTAACCTGCCGGACTAATTCATTGATTACTTAATAAATTAGTAATTCAATTTATGCTACACAAATTGCTATTTAGAACATTCTCTACAAATATGTCTGTGGAGTAAACTATTGTGTTTATAATTTGTTAGTAGGTTATGAAGTAGAAAATAAGATTAGAAGGAGGAAATAGAATTGCACAATGGGATGCTAATTACTTATATCCATATAAATGGTCTTTATTATAAACCAGACAAAATTATGTTTTAACTTTTTAATGTGACGTGGAACTACTATGCATAACTGAGAGACGTGGTAATGCCAATTATTCGGACTATATATTTATGACACGTAATTATAATATGATTAGATGTGCACAACCTACATCGTGAAATATTATTTGACCGCTTCTACTATTTGAAAATGAAGCCTTTTACATAAAAATTACAATACCTTGTTCATCACCATAGGCCTGGGACAAAGAATCGAGTTATAATTAATCGGAAGAGTGGATGAAATGGATGAAAGAGTTGAAAGTATGAAACTAATGACGAAGAGTAAATTCAAATTAAGGTGACTATATAAGGTGAGCTTGTAGATGCACTAGTGCTGACGGTACTTGTTAATTGCTGAGTAGTATGACTCTAAATTGCTGAAAACTACAAGGTCGTAAATGTAATAGAACTGCAAGTAATTAAATCAACAACTATTAATATGACATCTTGGTCAGGAATGTATTTAATGGACACGAAATTATAAGAGATAATTTTCCTGATTTTTCGGATAGAATGAACCGTAGCAACTGAAATCTAAGTCGTGACTGTGGTACGTTTGTACATAAATTGAGTTCTATATATAGACTAGTGAACACAAAGAAAAGTTCATCGGAGCGACTGGAATGAATGCGTAATAATGAAGGTCGCTAACAGTGGCAGTATACATTTTTCAGTATCATTTTTATGAGAACTTAAAATAAATTTCGTTTTGAAATTCGGACCCCAGCTTTCTTACTATAGGCATCGAATGTTTTTGGGTACCCCTTCCCCGCAAATTGGGATCGCAGTTGAGCCCTAAAATAAATGGAAAGCAGAAATTAAACCTAAACTATCCTGCATTCCCTTTTCCGAACGAACAAATCATACTTATTGTTTGAACAGACAATTGGATGAGGTTGAATATAACCGCGAATGCTACTGTGTGACACAAATGGATGAGAGGAAAACAAACGTTTGTTAGAATTTTCGTTTAACCTAAACTTGAGGTTAAATATTTATAGTACCTTTAGCTTCAGTTGTCTGATCTTAGATGATATTGCCTAGCAACATATATTAAGGAAATGTTTTTCGGGTGATTTACGGTTTAATATTTTCATTATTTATATATAAAATGGAAATTACGAAGTTGACAGTTGTGTAAGCAACAACACCACATTATCTACCAAGCTGCTGAAAAATGTAAAAACGGTCAATGTTTTAATGTAGAAAAAACTTCCCACATTTATTTTTATCGGTGTAAAAGAATTTTTGTAAGCTATTGATAATTCGTTGTTATGTATTTCCCTGTCATAACTAAGACAAGACGACACAGTGAACAGCATAGAGGTAATTTTAAAAATTATTACAACTGCTATGCTTTGTACTAAACAAAATGAAGGGAAAATTAAGTACTCTGATAAGGAAAGGACATCATACATGGATATTGTGACATAAAAGACGACAGTATCAACAATTAATATGGTCATAATACACGCTGGTAGGAAAAACGTACAATATAGGTCAGTGAACATTTTTACAGTAAATTGAAGTGCTCTGTAGGAGATCACTACATCCGTAACTTTCGTTGTCCTTGACTGCATTCTCTGTCTGCAAAATAAATTCAACCAAATTAAGCAAATAACACTGGTATCAAATATAAAGGTAAATTATTGTTTCTTTCGTTATAAATTCTCCATTATTTCAAAATATTTGTGTTTCTGAGTTATTTAACTATTAATTTTAGCTCCCCCTAGGAGTGCTTAAATAATCGCGCAATTTTTCCGTACGTTCGTCCGTTAGCACGATAACTTTCTAATGCATTGACGAAGATTGACCAAACTATACATAAACGTTGCATATGGGCCCGTGACGAATCCTATTTAAAATGGGCGAATCGGTCTAAAGATTACTGAGATAATGCGCTATCACTATCACTTACTGTTCATTTTAATCGTCGACAGGTATAAAATATTAAAGACTGTTGATGCCCTTTTTTATATATTTGTGACAAAAAATATTATGATTCCACCAAATGTAAAACTTTTTTATTAGGTACTGCTACTACGATTCTGGTATATTCGTTAAAAATTTAATACTACACCTTTAATTATTAAGCCACTATTGTTCCGCATTGATTTTCGTAAAGCTGTTTACAGGGTAGCCTTACTGGAGCAAGCGTTCTGTTACGGCTTTCCGTTAGTTTTTAGTTGCAATTTGTAATTAGATTTGAATTTATTTTCTAAAGAATGTATTGCTATATTTGGGGGAATAATATTTGCTCGACTATGACTACAGAAAAACAGTAGGTATTGTCGCTAATTATATATTTTTACAATTTCTTAATGGTATGTTCTCGTTACTATATTATGTACTTGGATTTCAGATCCGACTATGGCATTACGGAAAAATTTGGACATTTTTTAATTTATTAAAATACAAAAATATATTTGTTTGGTCTGATACAGCTTTTATTCACAAAAAAGAATCAAAGCGTCAAAAAACGATATCAAAAAAATCGTCATCAACCCACGCTAACTCACAACTGTTCATACCAAACCATCGCAATCGAGACACAATTCTTCTAAATATCATATTTCCTTGAATTTTATTTAAAACGAACATTTTTGCAAGACTGTTTCAGCTCATTTTATCGAATTGTTAGTTATAAAATGGAATTAAAGTAAGATACACGTTATCTACCTTAGATACTTCAGCCAGTAGATCAATTCGTAAGCAGCAATGGTAACATTATTGAAAAGAAACAAGAGGGGCACCAAAATATTGTACCAGGCGAAGCATTCGAAAAATGCAAACACTGGAAGGTAAACGGGGTTTTTCCCCATTGTCGTTTCAATGTAGGAGTATAAGTACCTAGATGCGCGAATATCTGTTAGAAATAGCACAGTGAAAAGAAGAGGGAAAACGGTTTGTGCAGGAAACGTCAAAAGTAGCACAAAAAATGTTTCGTCCACTTTCTTTGTTTCAATCACGTTCCATGTTTCTGTAAAATAAAACAATCCCGTGTATTAACGCATACGTGATTGTTGACTATCTGTAAATTTTTTATCAAAATTTTTAGTAAAATGAACGAAAGTTCGTGCAGTAAACTTTGTTGTATAAATTGAAAGAAAACAGAGTGGTACTTTATTAAAAAAAATAACAAATTGCTCAACAAATAATCATATACTGTACACTTGTAGTTAAAACAGAGTAGTTTAGTAGTAGTTAAAGCCCTGCAAGCATGCAGATATAGAATTAAAAACGGACAATTATTTCTCATGGAATGTTCTAGAAGAATTTTGCCAAATTGTGCAACATTCTTCTGAATACAGCCATTGCAGTCCAGAGAAAAGTAAAATAGGGCAATGCGAACACTCAAGAAAATAGGCTTTTCCAGTACAATACATCCCCGCTTTGCTTTAAATATAATGAAAAATGTACCGACATGCACGAAACAGCAGATTAGCAATAAAACCGAAATTTAAATACGATAATGGTTGGAGCTCGAGTTCTTTGAACATCACAGATGGTGGTAGCCAGACTAAAGGCTGATTTTATTCATTTCATTTTTTTAATTGGTCAGTTAATTATGTACGCAACGATACAAATGTTTTCTTTTTCGGCAGGTGCATGGTCAGTAAATATAAAAAACAGCGGACGTAACTAAAACAATGTAGTTTAGTTAAGTTACTGTAACATGTACTTACCAGCAAGAAATCTCCATAACCTTGGCAGTGCCTGAAATAATTGAACGGTGGTTTCTCTTGTTGATATGATCGTGATATGACAAATAAGTCCGTAGAAATGCATAAAAATCCAAAATGCGTGAAAAAGTTTTTCGGATGTTGATATAGCTGCAGAAGAATAGGCAAAATAAAAAGAAAATATTAAAAATGTCATTTGAAAAAAAATAGCACCAACTGAAAATATCCACAGGAAAATGTTTATTCGGAAAGTACGTTTTGAAATCCTTCCACTTCTATCTACGACAAATGGAGTGAATGGATAAATCGCTCCCCATCTGTTCTGATAGTAAAGAATATTCAAGGTATTCTCCAAAATCATCTGGAAACTTTTGAATATCTACGACTTAACTTGAAAGTCCAAAATCACCAGCACAATGAAATAATAGGGACCGTCTCTAGTCTAGCTTGCACTATTGTTTTAAAATATTTCTATGACGGTTCTCTCACCTATACGTTTTGTAAAGAAGATTCGTAATTAAGGAACTATAATTCGACCAGTAATAGTAATAAACTACTATGGAATGTCTAGCCGGAAAATAATAGTTACAACATGCTTCGAAAAGTTACAAAAGAACACAACCCATGGAAATCCTCAAATTCACAATTTTCTTTTGATATCTCCCATTTATCGGAAAACAATTAAATGTGAGTCGATATGTTCTGATAATTGATAAGTTGCAAAATATATTTCCTAATTGGAACAGGTGTACAAGTGACTTCACAACATCGTAATTTACCAAGTAAGGATGTGCAATATTTAATTCTTTCCTCTTACCCAACAGATGTGTCTATATATAAACGATACAATTTGTAGGCACAATTATGTTTCGTAATAGGTATATAAATGTGAAAAACTGTGGGACATTACAAAAGCTAACCAATATGACTGTTACAAACAATAATATTATTGACGTGGTCTTCAATCTTTCACTTGGCAATGATATTCTTAAAGGCGTTCCTTATGTTTATGATTGACATTACTGTTATTATAACCAGATTTATGTGGTAGGTCCATGGCGTATACGGCTAAAGCCCAAAACTATAGCTGGGACATTTTTTAGAAAAACAAAACATAAAATTGATCTTTATATTTTGCCTTAGTTAAATTAATCCTCATTTTTTGCTTTTGAATTTTTCTTTCAATTGTTTTTACAATTTTTGATCTATCTTAAAAATGAGACTTTGAAACAGTTAAATGCTGTGGTTACAACCCAAGCTGCAAAACTGTCCGGCCCAAAAGTAGACAAAAGTACTGGCCCAATGACTGTTTTAGCAGCCGGGACTGCGTCGGGCCAACACAGTAGAGCCGTCGCAGTCCCAACGCTAGACCACCGCATCCCCAACTTCCAGCTAATCCAAAACTGACAAATTTCGGCGGCCTCCCGGAGCATCCCCGATCCCATTTCTCGTGAACGCAAAAAGTTAAGCACCAGGCAGCGTCCACTCTATCTACCCCCAGACCCAGAAGCACTCTTTACCACTCTGATATCGATTCCTTCTTGCTTAATAGTAATACTTTACTGTGTTTCAACTGACGCTGTGGTTATTCCTCTTTGGCCCTTTAGAGGGGCTATACCGGGCCATTGATGTGGCCCCATGCAGGAAAGAAACGTGTTTTTCCTTTAATTATCATCTAACTATTTTAGCATTGGTTGTATATATAAATGTACTCTTTTCCAGGCGCGTAGGAACCGTGGGGGAAGGATGGCATTGCCCACACGGAAAATGGGGTGTGTGGGCACTGAAAGTAGTTGCCCAAACAGAAATTGCGCATTTAGTTACGCTCATGTTACACCTAATTACTCTACATAAACTCGCAATTTGAAAAGAGGTCATTGCTGCATCTTTATTGGAGAAAAAAAAATCCTGCGCTTCGCGCGAAATAAGCCATATATCATCAATTTATTGACTAAAACCGCAAAATATTTGTGAGTGAGTTTGTAAATATCGATCAACTTAAACGTGTTTTTGATTTCGTAGAATGATTTCCTTTACACAACAATAAAATAAAACATATTTATCCTTAAAAGTACATTTATACGCGTGAAAAATATTGCCCAGCGCCCACACACTCTCAACTACCTTCCTACGCTACGCCGCTGCTCTTTTCGCTAAACATAACTTCTCAGTTACAATCATAGATTAAAATGTAATTGCGTTTGTCAAACCGCATGAAGCGATTTCTTCTTAGGTAAATGAAATTAATTTGCTACATATGCAATTCGACTATAAACGGGTAAAATAGCAAGAGGAGGACCAAAATGACGATTAATTCTAATTTTTGCTCTCTTTTCAAAATGTTTATTACCTCTGGGCTGGACCTGTACCGAAACAAAACAAACCTGTATAATAATATTAATTGTGTCAATCACAAACGCAAAGAACGCATTTACGAATGTCTTTTCCTTTCGTAATGTCCTATACACATGTCCGATTTCCGATTGGTATTTGGCCTAATCCGAATTGGGAATTGAAGGATACATATCCGAAAGCTGGAAACCACGTTTTAGAGATGGGAACGGAACTATTCGGAACCTAACATTTTCAAAACATATCCAAGCAAATGCATTCAATCCCAAACAAATTTAAGCAAATGCATCCATAGTCAAACAAATGCATGAATATCCAAGCAAATGCATCCATATTCAAACAATGCATGCATATTCAAGCAAATGCATGCATATCCAAGCAAATGCATGAATATCCAATCAAATGCATGCATATCCAAGCAAATGCATGAATATCCAAGCAAATGCATGAATATCCTAGCAAATGCATCCATATTCAAACAAATACATGCATATTCAAGCAAATAAATGCATATCCAAGCAAATGCATGAATATCCAAGCAAATGCATGAATATCCAAGCAAATACATGAATATCCAAGCAAATGCATGCATATCCAAGCAAATGCATGCATATCAAAACAAATGCATGCATATCCATACGAATACATGAATATCTACATAATCAGAATAAATTATTTGTGGGCACATTTCTAAATGAGAAATTCTGGTGTGAAATATTTCACAAGAGTTCTGTCATCATTCCATCATATATAGATACATATTGCTCTGAAATAATATATAAAGAATTATGTTGGGCAAGGGAAAGTAATTAAAGATTAATGAAGCAGTTAATTGTACACTTGTTACTAGTAGAAAATAAATGTTGCAATTTATCAATTATCAGAACATTTGTAATCACATTTAATTGTTTTCCACTAATAGGGACGTATTTAAACTAAATATTCAATACAAAGCCTTCCAACGTTAAAATGTAAATCCATTGTCTTCGGCAACTTGTCATCCCATGTTCCAACTTTCTTTAAAAAACGTATAGGTGAGAGAAACGTCAGAAATATTTTAAAGCATCGTTAAATTTCGTTCATCGTGCTGGTGATTTTGGACTTTCAAGTTAAGTCGTAGATTTTCAAAAGTTGCCAGATGATTTTAGAGAATACCTTGAAAATACTTTACTATCAGAACAGATGGGGCGCGGTTTACCCCTTCACTCCATTTGTCGCAGATAGAAGTGGAAGTATTTCAAAACTGACGCCCAGAATTAGCATTTTCCTGTGGAAATTTTCAGTTGGTGCTATTTTGTTTCAACTGACATTTTTAATTTTTTCTTTTTATTTTGCTTATGATTCTCCAGCTATAACAGCATCCGAAAAGCTTTTTCACGCATTTTTGATTTTTATGCATTTCTACGGGCTGGTTTGTCATTTCACGGTTTAATCAACAAGAGAAACCACGGTTCAGCTATTTCAGATGCTGCCGAGGTTGTGGAAATTTCTTGCTGGTAAGTTTAGAATCGCATTTTGTTGTGATTGATGATGTCAGTCCATAACTTGGACTTGAGTTCAAAAGCTCCAAAACAGAACATAATTTTATTGCTGCTTATATAATCACAAATGAGAATAGTAGCACCTAGGCTGTAAACTAGGATATGACTGACACAAAATATTATCGAGACGAGAATTGGCGCAAATGTATGGGAAGTTTATAATGAAAATCAATACTACCAATTGATAGCGTTTTCATTACGTGAATATTTATTTTCTTTTCAGAATTTGGTAGGTCATTACTAAATTATGGAGTAGCAAGATCCTGGATTTTGTCCCTCAATTCTTGTTTGATTATCTCTCGCGACCATCCTATATGAAATATATACGTCGGTGCTGAAAGGAGAAAAGAGTAATTTTCTTGAACCATTTATAAGTTTTATTTTATCTTGCATCTTTGAGATTTTCCTTTTTAGTTATTATAATACTGAGGTATGCAACCGAAGTCTATCCCTAGATCACATGATATAAGTTTATTTTCAAGCATAGCATGTGTGGTCTAGTTTGCCTGAATTTCCTGTCAATCTGACTGCACATAATTACTACAATTAAAATGTGATTTCTTAATCGTGATTAATAATAACATTCAACGAAATTAAGCTATAATTGTTTTAAAATGCAATTTAAGCATAAAATGAAATCTCAATAGCCCGTTTATTGACAAAATTGGTTACGAAGGGGGCAAGCAGATATTGCTGCCATGCATGAAATCTGCCAATGCCACGTATGCCGAAGCCTGTCATTCCTATTAATTTGACTGTCCATCATGGCTACCCATCACCCTATCTTAACTGACACTCTGTTTGAATCATTAGGAACGGGAGAAACATTTTGGTTCCTATAGTGTACTATAAAAATATAATGCGTTTCAACTTTATAGCAAAAACAATCAAACATGGGAATTGTAATAAAAAGTGTAGAGCAAACAATTTGTAACCATGACGTTGATGATACTTTGGATTTCAATGAAATTACGCACTTTTTATCAATGAGGCAAATAACAATACGTCCCAATTTTTTGTGCTAAGCCTATCGCCTAGATTTAACCTCATCCCCAAATGTGATGGATCCATCGGGGGAAAACCCCCTCAACCCTCCCCTTACACAAAACACCCACAACCCCCAAAAGTAAAAAAAACAGCCGACGCCCGAGACAAAACCACCCGACACCAGGAGCGAGAACAACCGACGCCCGAGGCAAAGCCCCCGACACCAGACGCGAGAACAACCGACACCCGAGGCAAAGCCACCCGACACCAGACGCGAGAACAACCGACGCCCGAGGCGAACCCACCTGACATCAGACGCGAAGGCAACTGACGATAGAGGCAAAGGCAACCGACACCAAACGCAAAGGCAACCGACGCCAGAGGCAAAGCCACCCGACACCAGACGCAAAGGCAACCGACGCCAGAGGCAAAGCCACCCGACACCAGACGCGAAGGCAACCGACGCCAGAGGCAAAGCCACCCGACACCAGACGCGAAGGAAACCGATGCCCGATGCAAAGCTATCTGACCACCAAAGCGTAGCCAACCGACGCCCGATGCGAATGTACCCGACCACCAAAGCGAAGCCAGCCAACGCAAGCTACCCTATAACCAACGCTCAAAAAATTATTTTTATTTTTCAAAAAAAAATTTGCGATTTAAAAAAAAATTATTTCATATATTTTGTTGGTGCTGTAAATACAAGGATTTATCCGTCCGTAGGACGGGTCAATTTACTAGTTTATTAAATGCAAGAGTCCAGTTATAAAGGAATAAAATTCCAATTTAGATGGCGGAAGTGTAGCATAAAAATAATATGGCAATTTGTAATGATCTTAACATACCCCCGCCAACAAGGTTTCTTTCGCTTTGCTTCAGTGCGTTGCTAACGTTGTGTTGCACAGACCAGGAAATCACTTTTCACAATACACTAAGCAGCCTTTTTAAATGAAGTGTGCGAGAAGGCTTGGGAATGGTGTTTGGCGCCTCTCTATTTCATATCTTGCACCCCCCAGTACGAGCGCTATGGAGAACGTACAAAAAAAAAGAGTTACACCTTTAGAAAGCCTGAAACAAGAGCTTTCGATTGATACCCATATTGTATGGGGTCATACTAAAATCGATGCCTCGAAATTGGGTTTTTTCCAAATTTCAAAATTGCTTTATTTAAAAAAGGGCAAAAATGGGCAGCCGTTTTTTTCAAAATCCAGCAGTATAAATGTCTGTCTTTTAGAATTGACTGGTCATCTGACTGAATACGATTGAATATCGGAGTTATACCGATACGAACTTTGCATATTTCACAGCACACTTAAATAGACAAAAACATAAAATCAGACATCGAATATTTATTGACAAATATTAAACACATGAAAAGGCCGAAAGCAAAAATACTGTATTTATAAAATAATATGTTAGGTTTATTTACAAATAATAGAATGCAATTAATGTTGAAGATAATTATCAATTAATATCGTCACCTGTAATAAATAAAAGAAGTATCAGTATCATGGTTTAAGCTTATTTTATGGACAGATTCAATTATTTTATAATACAGATTAAATTTATACCATTATGAAATCATAGCCTTAGTCGGGAATCTATATATAAATATATATATAAATCCCCAAAATGCTCCTGCCCATCGGTCCCTTCTTCTGTGGGTCCGTAGCCCTTTGTCGCCATGAACTGGATAGCTTTATAGCAGTACAGCTCCTTGCCTAACAATTATTAAAAATATTCCTATCTCTCCTATCCTGTACCAGAAAATTCCTTCGTCACTCTGAGGATGGCTGCGGCCTGTGTAAGATGCCTCGGAGTTTAAACTACCAACCTTATTTACCTTTACTGCTGGATTTTGAAAAAAACGGCTGCCCATTTTTGCCCTTTTTTAAATAAAGCAATTTCGAAATTTTGGAAAAAACCCAATTTCGAGGCATCGATTTTATTATGACCCCATACAATATGGGTATCAATCGAAAGCTCTTGTTTCAGGCTTTCTAACGGTGAAACTCTTTCTTTTGTACGTTCTCCATAGCGCCCGTACTGGGGGGTGCAAAATATAAAATAGAGAGGCGCCAAACACCATTCCCAAGCCTTCTCGCACACTTCATTTAAAAAGGCTGCTTAATGCAATATTTCAGAAAAGAACACCGTTGGTGGCAGCTGGGATTTTTGGTACCTGTGAAATTTTGATAAAACTTAAAATGAAGGTAGTCCTTACAAGGCTAAGCAACTTTGAGTAGGGCACCATCAAAATGTAAGGTAAGGTTTCGAAACTGGCCCGCCAAAGTTCAACCGCCTAAACTTATTTTTGATATAATTTGAATTTTCTTCACTTTTAGGAGCTTGAAAAAAATACCAAAAGGCATCCTTTGATAAAGTAAATCAGGCTAAATTATCCAATTTTTAATTTTTTTTAATTTTGTATTACTTGCAGTTCTATTAGCAGTACAAAATACTAGTTTTCAGTAATTTAGGAGTAATAGTGAGTTTATTGTATTGCATTTTTTAATAGAAAAAAAAATCTGTCGGAAAGTAATAAAACTCCACGTTAGATGGCGTACTTGCAGCATAATAAGAATACGGCAATTTTCACTTGTCTTAATAAGCCCCTTTTACCTCACATATATATTAACAAGATATATTCTATTTTGCTAATAGACAATACTTTAATTTCCGCCCCTTCATTGTACTAGCGACACAAATGGAATTATAAATCATCAGGCGATTATCGATTGGTATTCATTAATTATGATCGCCTAGTTTTGATTGACATGAGCATTAATGAAAAATTCTATGAGCTAAGCAACATGTTTATTATATTATAAGCTGTTGCAAAACTAAACTTTATAATAAGAAGTCCAAACATTCAACATTTGTTTCATTTTACAGTAAAAATATTGTTTCGGCTTTTGAGGTTTGTGGTGATCATTTGCTATACAACGAAGGAAATTAATTTATTTATAATTTAAGCAGTAAATAATTATGTAGTCAACTTAGGTTTGGGTGTTTTAAAGGTTGTTATTTTAATTTCTCTCAACCACAGTATGTTTACTGGACGTGTTTATGATATGTAACGTGGTGCGATCTTTTTATCAATGGATGTACTAGCTTTTGTACCGTCCTGCCCTGATGACGAATTACCCTGAGATTTGCCATTATCTGATTTCTCAGATCGCTGACCATATGAATGGGAATTCTCATTGTGGCCAGATGGAAATTGTTTTCCAGATTTATGAGAAGATTTATCCTGCCAAGAAGTTTTGCATTTGTCCTTGTTAGAAGATATGGGCTTTTCTATTTTGGATGCATAATGAATTAATTCATAGATAGTTTT
>JAAAYG020011976.1:0-46224 GCA_009936455.2 Tomocerus minor
CCTTTTTTCAATGCTGGGATATATTCGAGGTTACAACAAAATACGAACTGCCGCGAAAAAGGTGAAGTAAAATTATAGTTAATGCTTTAAACTCTTTCGTAAGCTACTTAAATCATGCCTATAATATTATACGTTGAACATTTTATCCATACAGAAAATGTGCTTTCAGGTTAAGTACATTGTAATCTTTTATGCTACTTAAACAGTAGCTCTTACTGGTTTGTATTTTATTTAATACATTGAGCATGAGGGGGGATAAAGCAGTGAAAATCAGAAATGAGCACCTGAAAGTTGCAAAGCAAAGCAATAAAAAACACAAATTATCATGTTCTCTAGAACTGAACGTGTTTTAATACAGTGTGTTACAGCTCTTCAATCAATTATATGTAACAAATAGATGGTTGATTCTTGTAACATTTATGTCAGATTTAATTGACTGCCTAATGCGTGAAAGTAGGCTTTACCACTACCATTGCTTCTATTTACTATTTGATGTTCTCATTCATAGTCGTACTATTCATCATTCATTATTCGTTATGTGGGTACCCAATATTTTGGACTGCTATTCGAAATGTGTGTATATTTTTACCGTATAGTTGTCATTCTGTATAATAATGGCCGTGCTAAGTTAATTTCATCTGATTCATCGCATTTCCCTTCATATCAAAAACGAAAGTTCACAATAATAATTGTTCCAATTAAAAAGTGAATTTTCTGAAAGATAAATGTATATAAAATTATTATCCTGAAAAATAGAACTCGTTCCAGTGGTTAACTTTCATCCAAGGCATTTACCTAGCTATGTGCAGGATTCACCGAAATTATCCTTGTTTCAGTAAGAAACTATAAATCAGTATGAATGAAATATAATGAGAAACTCGTATTCTCGAACCCAAAATGTTAAAAAATAAAGTATATTCAGTTCCAGTCAACAAAAAAATTGAAATCGAATCGTACAGAAAAGCAAAGTGGTGCTCTTTTAATATGGGAATTTTCGCATGATCTGCATCTGATATGTGGATAGTATTGATATTCTATCAACAGGGAATTTAATGCAAACTTTGCTTTTCAATTGCTGAATAAGAACAAATAATCTGTTGAAATGTTCGTTAAATAAACTGAATTACCTATCGATATTAATTTCTGTACACAAAGTTTGTAGAATGAGGAACAAAATTTCGTATTATCGAAATTTAAACAATAACTAAAGGAAATGATGTGAAAGAAACGTAATAATATTCGCATACATTATATGAATGAATCCAAGTAGATGTCAGTATTTAAAAGTAATTTTATTTGGGAGTTAGCAGTATACAATTTCTTTGCTGATTTCTTTAAAATTCTGACTTTGTTGGTAAAGTTTAAATTGAGGGATTTTATTATTGGAAGCCTTATTGTGTATAGTAAGTATAAGTAGAATTGTGGAAAGTCTTTGAGTAAAAAATGGCAATGCAAATACCTACTTACTATGCCATGGTGTACAATTTTACATGAACCTTGTATTTTTCCTAGCACGTTGAGTTGACTGTTAGACAGACAGGGAAGTGGAGCCGAGTCAAGATGAATGTCATATTTCATTAGTGTGAGACAGGGCCGGACTGCTTGAATTCATTAGTTCTAGTGAGAGTTCCTTTTGCATTCGCATTGATTTACATTTAATTTAATTTCTAAAGCATCTCTACTGAGAGCATCTATGTTAAGAATAAGGATTCTCTGATGATATTAAATAGTAGCTGCACATGGAGTCCTATTTAGTATATTTTGGAATAAGAGAAGTACTATGTTCCTCTTTCCTTGTGAAAATAAATTGGTGGCCGTGACTGTATTGTATGCACTGCTTTACTCGTATAGTTTATTAGTTGAAATGAAATGAAATCTTGTTGAAATGCTATGTTCTCGTTTTTGTAGAACTTCAACCCAACCCGGATAGACTAGTGCACACAGAAAGTTACGCTAATGTAAAATGAAGAGAAAATGAGTGTCTTTGTGTACATTGTGCTGTCTGGAAAAAATCTACCTATTCGCTATTCGTGAGTGATTCTTTTCGTTATTCCTCTTATTGTCGGAAAGTTTCAAGTTCTAAAAGAGCGAGTTGATGCGTTCCTAGCGCTTAACCTGCCAGTTCCATGAAATTGCTTTTTTTTTATACAAAGGAATATATAGCTTTTCACGACTGTCTTATAAATGTGCTGTTAATTTCAATCATTTTTTAATAATAACGACAGTAATAACGAAATTGACGAACTCGAATAATTTAATATTAATGCTGCGTACGATCGTATGCAGCATTAATATTAAATTATATTTACAATTTATTACGTTACAGACTATCAACTAGGTTGCAGGTAGTTCCAAGTTTTGTTTATGTAACATCAACATCATGCATTAAGAATCTGTTTACAGCAGTCTTGATGTTCGTGCTGATTAATTTTACTGCGTCAGTAATTTGTACACAAGGTTTCTGATGTAATTTCGTTGAGCAATTACAAAAATTGAAATTAATGAACAGCCCATAATTAATAAAGCCTCCTGCATGAAAAAAAGCAATTAGTGGACAAAGGCTGATGAGTGCATAATGGTTGTAAAATAGATTTGCGTAGCATTATGCTGAGCATAATGCTAATGTAGGAAAGAAATTCGATGCAGATAGCATAATTTGTAAGATGGAATGTCATTAGGGGAACTACTAACTGTGTGTGAATTTCATGATGAAAGAAAATTTAAAAAAGTAGTAGAAACAATGAAAGAAACGAGGGTTGGCTTAAATTTCTTGAAAAATGTACAAGAAAGAAGGGTCTTTGAGAAGTGAATCATGTCAGCTCGCGTTACACTCATGGAATGGCTATGCATTTTAGATGGAGAGAACTCTTTCACGCTAGAAATGTATAGAAAGAGCTGTACAGAAAGATAGTCTGTTCGAAAAATGATTGCACAGCACAGTAGTCATAAATAGGAGTAAGTAGTTAGCGATGATATAGTTTTTTGAGCAAGTTACGGAATAGTGTGCAGTAGAGTTACACGGAAGTTCCTCGTTCTGTGTGTGTATGTATTGGAGGGAGATGGAAGGAAAGTAATTAAAGCGAGAAAATCGAGTTTATGAGTAGCTCTGTGCTGGTATAGAGCGGAAGAAGGTAAATTGTATCTACATGATGAAAAATAAATGAACAAAGGATGGAATGGGAGCTCTCATCCTTTCGTCTCTGAAGAACTCTCTCAGTTCCCCTTTATGAAAAATACTCAAGACAGAGGCAGGGAGAGGGAACACGTATCCATGTGTACATATATAAAACCATAGCATTCATACCCAAAAGACATGTGAGCATTCAGTTACATCGTTACGACTAAGGAGTCATGCATAAACGTATTTTTGAGTAGATAGCAACTTCCCTTAACTATACACTTAGAGGGCTATGAATTTAAGAGAAACATTTCCTGGTTTGGTTTGTAGTTAACTCTAGTGAGTTTGTGTTTGTGTTTCTACGTCCTATGCCTAAACTACTAGTGTGTACATCACGCAATTTATGCTTTTAATGCTACATAATGCATCATCATGGCATGGGTTAGCTCTGAACTAACAATAAGTTAGCACAACACAGAATCTTCAACTATAGATACATAGATTACAATATAAAAAAGGTGACGACTAAAATGGCACATGAGTTATAGCGTTTACCTTCTTTCTACCCCACAAATTCTTCAGTACAAAAGAAAAAAAAGTTAGCGAAAATACCGAGGAAAAAAATCTTTGGAAAGGTAGACAGTCTGTAAAAAGAGAGAGAGAGTAGGCATTTGTAAATACCTTTGTATTCATGTATGCAAGTGTAGAGTAAGTATTTCCATTTATTCATCGAGATTCAACCTCAGATGTAATGTAAAGTGGAGGATAGTAGTTTGCATCTATAAATGTACGTATATAGATATGCAGAAGAGGATGAGGCAATGCCCAACTCTCTCCCTTTCTCTTCTCTGTATAGAATTCTGAAGGAAGGATGTAAATTTCATGTTATACGTATATACGTATGCATGTGCATTAATAAGCTAATATGTTTTGTGATCATAGAGCACATTTAGGAGACACAAATGTGTTTTATATTCATTCTCATGGATTTCACAGGAGAGGACACGTAGCCCTCCCTGAAAGTAGCGCCTAGCACTTGCATATCTTTAGTGAGCTTTGCCATTATTTATAATATCAAGTAAAGTTAAGGAGCTACGTATGTATGTATCTATTATTATAGTGACGCAATCTATGTAGTTGCGCTTAGCTTTTTGTTTGTGGGACTGCAGGGGATGAGTCATATCATAAAGCGGCTTTTATTCCAGTTAGCTGGGTGGATAGAGCACGGACAATCTAGAATTGCAAGTAGGCAAAACTCTGGGCGACTCAGTATAACTATGCAGACTCATATCAGACACTTTTGGAAATGCTTATGAGACGATAATATAATGAAGGTAGTATGCTCTCAAATGCTATCATATCATTATTATAGCTGAACTATGGCACGTTTCTACGCTATACTCTATTTCGCTGGACTTTCTATTTTGTACATGGAGAGAGACTTGCCATGGATGCGGGAGCAGATCAGACGTAAAAGTAAAACAGTCATTATAGCCGTGAGCTACGCAAATGTTTGGCATACAATGCTCCTAAGTAGTCTAATGTAAGGAGCATAAAATTCAGAAGAGGAAACAGAGCAATTTTGAACAAAATTCGAGGAGATAGGCTATTCATGCGAATATAAGTGTCCATAAGCCTTATAGATACGAGATAGTTATCATTACGGAGCCTAAGTGCATTGAATTGCTCAGCATTCACAATGTTATAGCTGTGTACACTTTAAATATCTACAGGTCGTCTCCCCGCCTCCTACGTTCCTTTTAACATGGGCAAACTATACTCTTCACATTCCACAACATTTTACATTCAATATTAAATTAGAGAGAAAGTACTGAAAGAAATGGTGTAAGATTCCGGGCTCTCTCTCTCTCTCTCTTCCCTTCCCATCTAATATGTACTTATGGGATGGGCACCGAGTCAAGACGAAGGCTAATGTAAATTGAAAGAGAGAGAGACTCACGTTTGATGTTTGATGTGCATGTTTGCACAGGAAAACTCTTGGTAATTAAAATTAAAGCAATATCCTCTTATGAGGAATTATTATTACTCTTTGCTCTGGGCGGAGAGCGAGAGCCACTTGTTCACGATATTAATGCGTAAAAATATAGACACAAAAGAGCGAGCTGTGTGCAGAAAGAAAGTCAACCTCCTAAACAATGTGCACGGAAAATACTAAAGAAGAAGCGAGAAAGATTCAGCTCCAAGGAGTAGCTCAACACATAATGCTGTCCTGCTTTCGCCTTTCCCGAATCTCTTTCTTTTGCATTAAGCCCCTCTCCTTGTATGTAGATGGAAAGCACAAACACGAAGGTACATATATTTACTTATGCATACTTATTCGCCAGCTACTCCTTTATGCTCAAGGTAATATTGACTTAAGGATGAGAATAATAGATAAGAAAGGGAAAACCTTCTTCGTCACGTCATCCTTTCCTTCTCTATCTTTCAACACTTTTTTAAAGGAAAGATGCTCTTTTTCTCCCTAATGTTTGTCTAAAGGATTCTCTTAATAATATGCACGAGCTCTTGCTCTTACTCCTATGTACATGCACAACACGAAGAAAAATTTTCATTTGAATTAAATCAACCTACATTAGAATGAATTTTCCTCTTATCTTTATTTCTTCCTTGTCAACTCGACAAAAGTGCGCATATATTTTGAGAGTTGCCGTTTTTTCTCTCTCCTCGAGAATTTACTAGGTGCAGTCGGTGCAAGACTTTTACTTTAATGCTAGATAAAACTAAATCCAACCTTTTTCAACAAGAGTGCCGGAATTTTAACCTAGTAGTTCCACATAGCTGTTTTCCCTTGCGATAACTTTTAGCTAGTACACAGTAAAAAAGGTTAAACGCAAAACGAAAAACTCGTCTGAGTAATGGCATGCAAGATTAAGAGTGATGCCAATGCACTAAATATTTCTTTATCTACAGCAATTATTCTTTCCTACTATAATTTATGTCACATAACAAGAAAATTTCATGGTTTTACATAGCTCTAAGATAAATACATACACTTTCTTTTTAGAAATCGAGAGAATATATTTAGAGACTACCAAAACTGTATAGAATTTATTTTCCTCAAGGTAGCTCCAGCCAATAGTAATTCAGATACAGTTAAGGGGGAAAGAAATTATTGATTAGCTCTCTTCAGTCAATTTAATGCCTACTAATAACTATATCGTTAGCTTGAGTCAGCTATTTTTGAATAGTGCTTATTTTAAGGAACTTTTATTGTAATACAGTTCCCAGCTCGTTAATAAATAATGATGCATATTTGTAGTAAACAAGATCTAAAGCAAATTACTTTCACAACTTGAATCAAAATAAGATGCTTAACAAATTCCCTGAATTTCCGATCGATGTGTTTGTTGGAATTACCAAGCATCTACTAATGATTTATATTTGAGCTCGCTGCCTATGATCCTCATCGTTAACTTCCTTATAATTAAGTAGCTGTGCTCAAATTCCTAGATGTTTCCGACTTGTTTTCCTTACAAAACGATCTGTCATAGCATTTTACTAGTACACACTAATTGGTGAAAATCTCTTTTACTTGCATTAAGAACTGGGAATTAGAATCTGTGAGGTAAGTACTCGGTTGTATTTGCGTGGAATACAACTAAGAAGCCATGTCACAACGTCAAGGTAAATCTCATGAAAACGACTCAGCTCCTACAATGTGAATAGCTACTACAACATAACGGAAGGGAAATGTATGAGGCCAGGTGGAATAGTCACCAATGAAATAAGTTGTGAAAGTTGTGAGAGGTGCTATGAAAGGGAATTTCCCTTCTTTGTCTCTCTACACAATGTATTGCCAAAGTAAAAGGGAAATTGGAGTTCTTCTCCAGCAACATTTTCTTTGCAAGTGTATTGAAGGAGAAAAAAGGAAAAGTAGACTAATGACGTAAAGTTCTTTGCTTTCCTCCTGCTCACCTTATCAAAATGAAGCTCACGTTCCAAGTTTATGACCTGTCTCTAAATTCCAATCCTAATCCAAAATTGAGATCTATTGGCCGTCACTTTACGCTACATCGACATGTTTCGCTTTATCACGTCACCAAGTGCGTTACTTGTTTTCACTAACTTAACTCACTTTCTGTCACTTCCTTCATTGTTATATATGACAAAATGATTTTGTCATTTGATTTTCTATCCCTGCTACAACATTAAATATTACTCACAGAACCAAATATTTATATGCCACATATTCACGCAAATGAGCTTCAATTATCAAAAATTTAAATATTCAAGTTTCTAGTCGAATTACAATGCAATAATAATATTATTATAACGCCAGTTTTCTATTAAACCTTACAAAATAGATTAACCCGTTAGTTAACTTTTTACATTTACATTTTTAGCAAGGACAGTAAATCCAAAACTTAAGATGACGTATATCATACGTTTCGTCTCTACATCTTTAGATTGAATCGTTTGATATGAAATCGGGATTGAATTAGGCAAAATAAATAACTCTGGCTGATAGGGCTAGTACTGAATGATATTTACCTGTGTTAAAAGTACAAGAGTACAACTCATGATGATCGCATAATATTTATAATTGCAATTTACTATGTATTCTTCGTAGGATTGTAAATGCTCGTCTGGTCAAGTAAGGATTTCGTGCCTGAGTGCATAAATAGAGACATGTGAACTTGTCCATCTGTGCATGGTATATTACACACGACTAGCAATAATAAGCCGAAGGTATCGTGTTTTTTGGGATGATTCATTGGCTATTGGATTGGTACATAAGGTAAGAGAGGAAAGGAGCTCAGAGGATCCATTTTGCGTAGCAGCCTCACGGTCCAGGAGCTTTTCACTTCAATTTTCGTTATTCACTGGGAAATCAGCTTGACATTGTGAGTTCGGGTGGAATCTCATGCGACCTGGTGTTACTTGCGTTACATTGTTTGTGCTTCAATATTATATGATGAGCCGTGACGGCGATGTATGAAGAGTCAGGTCAGACTTCTCCTCTTCTCCTTGTGACATAGACTAAGTAAGGACATATAGAGATATATGTCATTTTTGGTCTGTTGGTTGGAGAGGAGAACCCGAGATGTCAAGGGACAGAGAAGTGATGGCAAGCTAACCGAAGGAAAAGCGTAAAGGAGATGAACCCACGTTTCAGGACATGTATTCTCTTAAAGTACACACACAGGTAGGAGTATCCTCTGGGGATTTTCTGATTCTCAAGAAAGATAAATATTTTCAAAAGGTCGAAAAGCAACAATCCAACCGGGAAGATTGTTGAGAACCTTCCCACCAACTCTTTTGTGTTTCTTGGATATATCTATAGTTATATTTATGTCTCAGGACAAATAATATGCTATGATATGGCGTAATATTATATCCATTACACAGATATATCCTGTTTTGCTAGAATGATTTCCTCATGCAATTTTTTACGGGCATAGTTGGCCAATCAATAAAAATAAACATTAAAGCTCGAAGCATTTCTTCTGGTTTCAACAGAAAATTACCTGTTACATAATTCTTGCTATGTGCATAGTTGAGTGAGTTTCGGCGAAGTAACTAGGAGGAAGTATGATTGGCAGAATATTATCTGGAGCAAGAGGAAAAGAGAGGAAAGGGAAATAGGATCTGTTACTAACCAAATAAAGTTGTTTCAATAGTAGAAGACTAATATTACTGAAAGTAGGAGGAGGGATTATTAAGTGCATTGCAGTAGCGTAGCTTAAAGTATCATGTAAACGCTTCCATAAACTTTAATGATGCCATCTTTAATATTTACGTGGATGAGTGTAGCATCGGCAAAGTTAACACAGCCAAACATTGAAATGATTAGAAACGATCGAGTCGTTTCTTGCCAGTGGTTGTGTGCATATTTATTCAAATGGAGTAGTTATACAGACAAGGTGTAGCTAGCTGTAGCTGTAGCTACATCTGAAAGAGATCCACTCACAGGAAGTAACAAAACGTTACACAAGCTCTCGATTATCAAAGTTTAATCTTAATTGGTTTCAAATATTTACCAACAACTGCTCGTACTAAATCCGTTTTCTTTGCTCAGCGTAGTCAGAGGAAGAGTTGCTCAAAGCTCAAGATTTATTTACCTTTTTCGTCATAAAATTCGCCTAAGTGTATTACTCAGGCTTTTCTCCTCCACATAATTTCAGTGAACGAGCTTATTTAAAAATAATTAAAGGGAAGGGGGAAGCTTTGCTTTGACTTATCTTAACAGCTATGAATAATTGAGAAAGTGTGAAGTTTCTTGTAAACACCGCCGAGATGATGGGAAGGCAAGACTCTATCTAGCTCCTCTCTTATTTTCCTATTTGACTAAATGCATATATAAATGTTGTTAAGATGAAGTAGGGACACTAAAGTAAAGAGTAGGATATTTTCCACTAAATGTATGTACTTAGCTTTTCCCTGTTTCATGATATGATACATATTCTCTCTAAGGATTTCTCTCTCTCTCTCTCTGTTATTACTCCTACTTACACACACAGTCATAAGACAGAAAAAGTAATCGCACGCAGGATAAAAATTTAAGCTGTATGGTTAATACTACTAAGCTGCCCCATTGTAGCAACGTCTTAGTCTAAACAATAGTAAGTCATATGACTGTAACATGTGAATCTATGAGCATAACATATAAATCCACTTAAGTAGATCGCATTACACAACTACTATAGAAAATTGCAAGAAAGCAATTTCAAAAGAAGCTATAGCATCTATTAAGAAGTTACATAGTTTTCTCACAGTTATAATGGAATAAACAAGGATAAGGCACAAAATTTGTACAGTGGTTGTTACTATGAAATGTATGGATTTATTATATTATGTCTATGCATTTCTACTCCCTGTTCTATAGTGAAGGAGATGAGTAGTGGGTTTGAGTGCTTTGCTAAGGCAGGCAGAGAAGAGTGAACTGAACAATAGGTCGACACATACATGCATAAGTGATGGGAATGTGGTGTGTGTGTGATGAGATAAAATGAAACCAACTGAATTTTCATGAGTCAAGGGTGGAATGTGCTGCGGCATTTTTCACTAGCATGCCAATTTCCAACTTTGACATATGTTGCACTTCGGCAGCCTATCACATTTACAGGAGTACAAGCACAGTCACAGAGGCACACTGAGAAATAGAAATTCCCATAGACAAAAGGGAGGTGTCTTTTGTCCTATTTATTTATAGTGGATAGGCAATGTAAATCCCTCGCAGAGAAAGTCATACCATATTCTGCACGCGTTTTATGCATATACTCCACATATATCTATTCAGATATATATATCCTCACTTTACACTACTGTATCTATTATGTAAATTGAATGCGTGTTGTGTTATGTTGCGATATGGGTGAAACCCAAAAAATGAAAAATAAGTCTCAGAATAAATGCTACAGTGCACCACTGAAATCCACTCCCTACTTATATAGGTATGAGCATTTACAAAAACAACACGATCTACACAATTTGCTACGTTCGAAGAGATATCATAAATCCTGCCCTAAACAAAACATATTGTCAGACCAACTTTTTCTATGCTTTGGCAAATGCTTATTTCTACCACAGGAAATAGAGCTACTAAATGGTTCCTAGAAGACGACGATTTCCCAAATTTTCACGTTTTCTTCTTAAAACACAATTTTCTATGCATTCCCTCTAAATTCTCAATAATGCCAATAAGATTTCTACATTCTAGTGTCATAATATGTACTATTTCATAAAAGCTCTGCCAAAATCAATTGTAGAATCTTCCGAAACTAGATTTCCCAAATGGAAAGCACAGAGTGCTTGGTGAAGTTACTGAATATTATTGCTTACGAATTCACTAAATTATGTAATGATTCAGAGATACTAGTCCAATAAGTAACATACTTTATTGAGCGGTCATTTAAAAATAGGCAAAAACCCTTTCAAAAATTTTACAATCTATATGCTCCGTATAACAACGGATTTTGAAAGGTAATAACTAATTTTAATTGTCATTAATATGCAACATAAAAAATTCATATACGTTTTATATAGAAATGTGATTCTTCCCCTGGTAATTATACACAAGATTCATCGGGAGATATTATTAGGAATTTAAACGCGTCTTATCCATTTCAGAGATGTGTTAATGGACTTGTGCATTATTAGTTTGGATTTGAGGAAGAAAAGGTTAAATGGTTATATTATTTGCATAGAGTGGAATGGGAAGCTATTATATTAGAGAGGCAGAGGAGATAGTATACAATTTTCATAAGTAAGAGACAGCAAACATTTAGGGTGGTGTTTTTGCACTTAGGCTTTAGCATCTATCTGTAGTGCAGGGTTTATAAATTATATAATGTGTCTATGAGCATGGATGGTTTTAGTGTGTAGGTAGTGCAGTGGTTGTATAAAAGTATATGACGTATGGAGTAGTCTGGTGGGGAGGAGGAAAGCTTCTGTTGTTGATTGGGATGGTAGCCGTGGTGGCTATTTGAAGTGGAAAGAGCTGAATTTGAGTCTCTGAGGTTTTTCTTGTGCTGATGTGATGCTTTAGTTTCGTTTTAGTAGAGTGAATAGTCTAGTGTCTGTTCCGTACTGCACTTTACATTAGTTACGTCGTGAGTTGTCCATAGCTTTCCTTTTCCTACACACTCTCGTCTCCTCCATTCTATCTCTCCGGTGCTTTTGAACTGTTTCATTTATTTCCGTCCATTTTGTGATCTCATGTTTTATTGAAGAGGGTCTTTCAGGCAACCCAAATGAACCAAATGGAAATGTTTGACTCGCGGCTCTCTATTTTGCATTTTATTCATGTGAATTGTACGTAGTGTATATCTGTCTATATAAAGGAGATGCTCCTGCATCCTTACAACATATAACTATATGGAAGTCAACTGAGTACCTCCACTGATATAGTTTTAGGGATGTGCGGAGGAGAAAGAGAGAGAGAGAGAGCTGTCTGCTTATTCACTCACTCACATTAGTATTGTGTATTTTGGTTTGCTCTCTCTCTCCTACTTACTTTCCTCCTCTGTGTCTGTAGTTACTCGACTGTTTTACGTTTTCGTAGTACTACGTCTCCTTTAGACGAGTGAGAAAGAGACTGAGAGAAAAAAGATCTGAGAGATGTGAGTGCGTTGCGTTGAGTTCAGTCATTTGGTGCCTATCGCCCTGAATATGCGATAAGAATTCATATCTCGAACAGAGAGACGACAGGATACATTCCCTTTGTATAAAGATCAGTGAGTATACGGAACCGAATGCTAGACATCACATCCCACGACAGTCAGCCTCAACAACCAGAGTCAGAATGGAATGTTAAAAATGCAATGCAGCGTAATGCAATGCAATGTATGCTTTGAATTCAGGCTTCAGATTGATCACAACGAGACCAGTTCCCAGATAGCACGTACACACAGCCGACTTCTTTTACATAACTTTCAGTATTAACCCTTCTCATATAGAAAGTAGTCGGGAATTACGGGCATCCATATTGTTTCGGTGATCTGGGAATTTTTACTCTCTCTACAATAGTAACTGCAACTATCTGAGGAATTTATTCTCTTCTCTCTCTCTCTCTATAGTTATCTTTTGAACACTTGCACATGGAGTAACAGTCGAGGAACCCAAATTTTAATATCCTCCGCACATTTCTAATTAGCATTGTTGAATTTGTTAGCGTGCGATCAACTTACAGCATAAGTACACTAGAAAACTATAGAGTTATCGCCCAAAGTTAAGCAATTTAGAGCCATCGACATAGTTGCTGGGAGGAAAAGAAACTTTCCCAGGCAGATACGTACCTATACCTTGTGTAATGTGAGAAGAGACAATGTGATATCATTTCAGAGTTGCTTGAGCTGATTGTAAGCTGATGTGATGTAGACGCGATGCCCTCACTCACGCCATACCATGTCGATCTACTCACGACACTCGTCCTTGTTGAAATTCAAGAAGGAAAAAGTAGAACTGAGTCGACTGAATCTCAAATCAAGACTTACTTGTTCATACAGAAAAGGAAGTCAAACTCTGATCTGACTGAAGCTTGAAATTGACTTTGGTTTACTCAAGGAATTTCCAAAGGCAACTTTATACACTACAGAATAAATAGGCAGACAGGAGAGGAAACCGGGGGAGAAGCTCATCGTCACTCAACTCTTCGGGCATTAAGCACAAGCTATACAATACATTCTTTTTATATTCTGGATATAACCAACAATAATATCGACAGACACGTAACTATACTATTCACATAGTGAAATGAAACTTTTCTGTATTGATGCTCCCTGTACAGATACAGACAACTATTATGTGAGAGGAGAAGCACATATACTTACATTCCTGAACTACTTGGATTATTTGCTATATATGCTTATTAAAATCTATCTTCCCTTATATACGTGAACGAATGAAAAGAAACAAGCATATCAAGTATATCTACATACTTTATCGGGTACAGTAGTTATAGTATATTATAAGCACTAGCATAAGTAACACGGAGGAGTAAAGGCAAATCAAGTAAAGCGTGTAGCTTTGTTGTATTTATGTAGTAACGATGAGTATATCGTGTTCACAATCCCAAAAGTAATGTTCCTCTGTAGAAATATGGTAGTGAAGTGTGTTGTTTGAGTTCCATGTCTTTCCTTTGGACTCTATATTGGCTTGTCTGATGGAGACAGGTTTACTTTACTCTCAGTATCACTCCAATCAACGACATCGCTACTACACTACACAGTGCAAATACTACAGATGCATTCAGTCATTCAGCTGAAAGCAAAAGTAACAATAAGGAAAGAAATACAACCTACCTAAAGTTCGCACTATGAGACTAAATGCCGTAGTCCCTCTTTTAATCGACGGAAGTCTCTTTTCCAAATAAACATTTATTGAAAATTTAAACTACAAAAACAACAACTATAGTATGTGGCCTTACAGAATATTAATGACCTAATAGGTTAATCTTCGTAAACATTAATTTACACAGATCCATTTTTATTTTATTCATAATAATATTATATTGTCTATTTGTTATATGAAGAAAATCATTCTTTGGTTCATTTTCTTCTGTAATAACGAAGTACTAATTTTGAAAATATAATGTACAATTCCCAATGTTGGTAAACGCTGATGGTAACAGCGTTTACCAACTTTGTACAATTCCCTATGAACATGATCACAGCTTCTCAATCAATCTAATCAATATCAGATTGTTTGAAACTTATCTAAATCATAAACAAGAATATTGGTCAAATCAAAACCAGCATTCATTGCACATAGGGAGGAGAATTAGATAGGGTTTGTAGAAAGAGGTATAAACAGGAAAATGAGTTAGGTAACAATTGTTAGGAAAACGGTAGGTGGAAAAGTCTAGTAGCTGTCTGTGTCGTTGTTGAGTAGTGTAGAGATAGATGGGATGTTGAGTTGAACTGTGTGTGTTTGTGCTACTATTACATATATTACGTGTCAATGTATAGGAGTATGTATGTATTGGAGTGAGAGTAGTGCCTAGGTAGAGTAGTAGGAATTGGATGGTGAAAGGAAGAAAAGGAACTTGAAGACAAGACAGTGAAAAGGGAAAGGAATCGCTCCATGATACATTGACTGCTGTGCAATTTTCTCTCCTCGTAAAGATTTCTTCGTCTGCCCTCTTTCCATTTTATTTCTGCACATTGAGTTGAGCTGAGAGTAGAGGAGGGAGTCTGTTCGTGTAAGGAATACCGCCAATACACACACAGCTATATAGACACATAGACACTATATATATATATATATATATATATATATATATATATATATAGGTATCTCTTTTATATGCATATATCTCATTTGGAGAGAGAAAGGGAAAACGTAAGTAAGTGGCAAAAGAAGTGAAGGGAAGTAGTTATTGGGAAGAGAGGAGTAATACGTTAGCGATGTACTCTGTACGGGATAGCACAATGAGGAAACCACTATTTTACATTAGTCTCTTGAATTTCTTAGCCCGGCATAAACTCTTCAATTCCTATAGCATCTAGCCAACACTTAACTTACACCTAGCTTAAGTGTACTTTGCTTTCTTTGCTTCCCAACACTTTCACAATGGCAGTACCCATATCATCTCTTTATATTGTATCTCTGTGCAAAAGGTTATAATAAGGGCTGCCATGTCTTAAGTACCTATATATTTAACTCAGCTTTTTCTCTATGTGCATAAATGCCGGTAGCTACAACTCCGAATAACTATATGACATAGACAGTAGTGGAAAGAAGCGTAGTATTAGCTCCAAAGCCTCCTTTCCCCGTTTTCAACTCCTCTCCTCATCTCACAATCAGTAAGTATGCTCAGTATCCATTACCATACTTCATTTCCTTTGAAATTCTCTTTAAGTATTACTCTCGTTTAAATTGGAGCCTTTTGCTTGACAGCACCACGTCACCTTCAACCCAAATTGTAATTTAAATGAGCTTTTCCTCCTAAGCTCACTTTACCGAACGCTTTAAGAAATAAGCACACTAAAAGCACCTACTGCCTAATCATATCTCACTACGAAAAGCAGAGACACTACTATAATCCAACTATAAATGCCCATTGTAGTACATTCCTAATTAATCGTCTGTGCTTATTTCAATTGCTACAAAATCCTTTTTGCTGAAACAATTGTAATTGATTTAGAAGTTGTTGAATATTTTTAATAAATCTTAATAAAATTGCAATAACAAA
Source organism: Tomocerus minor (assembly GCA_009936455.2). Taxonomy (NCBI): domain Eukaryota; kingdom Metazoa; phylum Arthropoda; class Collembola; order Entomobryomorpha; family Tomoceridae; genus Tomocerus; species Tomocerus minor. The sequence goes on from JAAAYG020011976.1 coordinate 15,774, forward strand.
TTAGAAATAGATTATAATATAAAATTAATGTAATGTGCAGCTGGGATTGTATGGGGATTTTTAGCAGAAATGTGAGGTTGAGTCAGGGTCATTTATGTTTGGGAGCAGAAAATTTCGTTATGATTTAGGTTTCTGAATAGAGTTATTTATTTAGTAGTTAGCTCGGGTGTAGTTATTGGTTGTTAGAGAGGAAAAGGAATGAAAAAGAGTATAGAGCGAGTGGTAGAGAGTAGAAGAAGATTGTAGTGTTTGGTAGTAAGGGTAAAGGAAGGCTGTTTGTGTAATGTGGTGGATGTGTAGGTAGGAAGAGGCTGAGTAGTGTTGTCGGTAGGGAAAGAAGATTAAATGCGTCGGATATGTTATGTTATTGGTTAAGATGTTGGCAGAAAAGAGTATTAAGGTAGTGAGTTAGGAGAGAGTGTAGTTTTGTAGATCGCATGGAGAGAGAAGTTGTGAAAGACCATTAATTGTATAGCATCCTTTTCGACTCTCAAATTGGTCTATTCTCTCCAAGAGGCACATTTTGCCATAATTTATGTTTTATTGTGAGCTTTTTTATACGTGGACAGGTTTTATAGATATTTCTTAACTCGCTCGTGTGCACCTTGCATTATACAAACACTAGTGAATCTTCCTTGCTCTATATTAGAGGCTGTTCACGAAATTGCACGCTCAACAGAACTGGTGGCTGCTGAATAAGGTGTATTGTTTGTAGAGGGAGAAGTAGTAGCACTTTCCCCACTCACTCTACACACATATTACTTTGTTATTGTGCTTTTACTTCCATCTAAGCTACAATAGAGCTTAGCAGTGCAAAATCTAATGCCTCTTGCCAATGTGCACAGTGCTAAAGAGAGTAGTTTCAGGGCTCTGTACACTCATTGTCAATATCTAGCGAGGATAGAGAGACAGGAGGTTATCTCCAACAGCTCCTTTTAGCATGACTTGCTAATTGAAGAGCACATAAGGCAAAAGTCTGGCTTTGTATATAGGCTATCAAGGGAATGCTTGTAATTCAAGTCAATTCAAGGGAAACCAATCCAAGCCAGGACTTTGGGCAACAAAATCCACCGACAGCACACACATCCACACATGGAGCATTAGAAAACAGGAGAAATGAAATGGGATTGATGTTTTCGTTGCGTTCAAGTGAGTGAAGTGCAGTTGGCCGGGGAGAGTCGAAAGATGTGAAGTTCCGGAAGCTGAAATCTCCTCGTCAGCAGCTCTATTCTCAAGTCTTCCATTTTATGACTAACTCAGAGGATGCCCAAGTGTCATGAAAAGACGTAAAGAATCCCTGATCGGATGATAAAGTGTGGCCAACTAATGTTTGAGCCTTCATCTTTCTTATACACACACACATCTATATATATCTATAAGTTGAAACTCTTATACTCACTTGCGTTACATTGTAATATTATAGTCTCTCTCTCTATTGTCTCTCCTTTTGGCAACTCTCTCTCTCTCTAGCTGAACACACATTACATAACACGAACCTTCATAAAAAATACGAATATCATCACTACACACTATTTACAAAATCTCTAGCTACCGTCTCCTACCTCTATTTACTATAATAATCTCAGACTACAAATAAAAAAAAAGCTAAAGAAAATTCTGCCATAAAAATGATTACTTAAGTACACACTAGTCAATTAGCTATGAATGTCGGTAATTACAAAGTAAAAGGAGCTCGTAGAAAAGAGCTCCCCATATTCATTTCATCCTGTAGCAGAGAAAGATCAAATATATTGATGTATGTCTGTAATATTAGTAATGTGTTGTGTAGATGTAGTAATATTATAATGTAATGTACGTGAAGGAAAGTGAGAGAGAGAGAGTGTGTGATGTGATGACGGTGAGTGAGTGAGTGTCGTGAGTTGTGTATTCCTGTAGTCACATGCATGTACTTTGGTTGGCTTGTGTATATTTAGAGCGGATGGGTATCGGCTAGTGGAAAGTGTATGAATGAGTGGATGTAGCTACTCCTTCTTGGTAGATGCTGAGAGTAATAGAGACAGATACACCCGTGGTCGACATAGTTAGTTTTAGTTAGGTTCAGTTTAGTTTAGTCTAGTGTGGTGAGTGAGTTGAGCTCTGTAGGATTGGCACTCCAGGATATTTGGCGGGCTCTATTCCCTATGAGATGAGGTTGTGTAGTTGTACTTTAGTTTGCTTTCGACTCAGTTCTAAGCTTCCAGATCAAATGCGTACGTATGTAGAATGTTTATTTGTGAGAAGGAACTTTTTGATGCAGCTGTCAGTGTCAGCCAGACTAAAGAGAAGGGAAGTGAGAGTACATACATACAAATATTTTCCTACACGACAGACAGACAGGCCAAGCCAGAAGTGCAAATTTGATGGACCAGCAGGTGCTCAAGACTAAAGGCGGAGTTCCCTGGCTGGGTGTTTTCCTTTCAGCAGCCAGCAACGAGAAGGTGGAGCTCAGACTTTCCCAGGCCGCTGCTCCGTTTCACCACTTTTACTTTCATTTTTTAGCAAACCTCCTACGCCTTGTCAGCCCAGAGCCGAGCTACCTTCTCTATTATTACTCTGTCATATATCTCTGCAGCCCGGGTAGTCGCATACTAAATACTAGCAGCCTTTTCAATCCCGACTCGCTATAGACACACCTTTACTATATCTGTGTGTACAGGAGGACGAGCACGACTCCTGCTTCTGGCTCCCCTTTCTCCAGCTTAACTCACTTCCCTGTCTGCCTGCCTTGCCTTGGCTTATACGCCAACTGCTTCTCAGGCCTCATCTCCTGCAATAACATTACCCTTTTTGTTCAGCCACTGCTTTCTCTTGTTTAGCTAAGCTCGGCTTTATACCTGTCGCTTTTTGACAGTAATTCCATCTCCCTATCTCCCCTTATTATCCCACATTATTACAAGTAGTTCAAAACCCTTATTAGAAACTATTTGTGTACCTGCGTAGCGAGAGCACCTCCAATGCAATGGCGCTATTAGTCCACACACCGCTATAACCTCCCATATTCTCTCGACTCTAAATAATTCTCTTTTCACTTTACCTACTATTAGCTAAATTGGGACACTTGACTTTTACAAGCACTCCTTTTCAAATACTTAGTCACTTTCAGTATCTAAGGCTCAGAAAAAACTGATTATTTCATTTATCAAAATATGAAACTCAAAATAGAAGTTATTGTATACGTACTAACCTTATCTAATGAAATCTAAATAAATTCTACTATAATAAACTGTACTAAAGCAATGGACATTAGTATGGAACAAAATAAATAAAAATATATTTTGCTTGGTTGTTTCTTTTATTTAATTTCACTCTAAGTGCAAGAGATTGATACTTTCACCTTACGTCTTGCACGTTTAATTAAATTGTCTTTCATTAATTATTACCAGATTGAATAAGATCGTTCTTCCATAACTGCATTGTAGTAATTATTTGCATAGTACCTGCCTTTATTTGAAGAGCTATTTCATGTAATTTGCACAAAGTGGAAAGGAAAAGGCAAGGCATACATTATCGCTAATATTATTAGAAGGAACTGTTATGTGCTATTTGTATGTGTGTACTTGGTATTAAGTAATATGGTTGAGGGAAAGCGCTGAGCAGAGTGTGCAAGTATAGCAAGAATGTCTAGACAGTTTAATAATTTTATAATTCAGAAGAAGCAACAGAAGGTTGCGTAGAGAGCTCACGGAGTTATTAAAGGAAAAACAGAAGAGAGACGTAGTCGGGTTTTCGAAATTCGCTAGGTTCCGCTAAATAAACACGTTTCGTATCTTTTTACCATTATTTATTGTAGAGCATGACGGATTCCGAGGGAAACGAAATGATGTTTTATCTTGAGCGTCTATTGCTTTGTGAGTGTAAGGCCTTAGTTCCTACATGCTCTGCGTAGTTATGTATAAAATAAGTCTTACGTATAGTAATATGTTTCAGATATATACAGGGAGTTGTACTCTAGGAAATACGCGTAGACAGTATCTGAACGAAATGAAATAAAATACATAAGGCGAGGTAGAGAGAGAGAAGGCTATAGGTGTGCATAGCTCGGGAGGACAATAGAATGTAGTAGAGGAAGAATTCCATTGAGACCTTAGCCCAGCGAGGATTTTGGATTCTGGAAAGATAGAGGAAGGACGGAAATTCTCAAGTTATGTGAAAAATCATATTCTATCTGGGCTGGTGTGCAGAAAAGCAGAAGGGTAAAAATCGAAACTTTTCGTTTGGGAGAGTTGAAGGGAAGAGATGAGAAAGGACGGATAAGAAGAGAAAGCATACGAAGAAATATTATTACATGCTGGTCCAACTAACAATTCCCATTTAGAATGCAGCTACACAAATACATATCTGCACATTACACACACATACATATCTACGCATACAAACTCTGAATTTTCACTTGAGCTTATCGTTAGTTTCGCCTCTTGCATCCTCTACTCCACTTCGATGCTACAATCTAATATCTGTACGAAGCATAATCCAATCTGCCATTTCTAATACTTTTTACATAGAGTTTATAACTATCTATATATATATTTAAATAAGTAATATATGTGTGTGTTTTGTATTCGTTCAATTATAAGTTATATCTGTAGTATTTATCTATAGGGATGTCGTAATGTTATTTATGGTTTGGTGTGCAATGTAAAAAGTAAAATGAAAAGTCTGCATATAAAAAGTATAGGTATGTATAGGTATATAGTGACTAAAACTTAATATGGATTAATAGACTGAAAAGTAGAGCAGAAGAGTGAGAAGGTAGTCTGGGCTAGGTACATAGCCAACTTTCACTAACAAACTAACAATAAACAGAAGGAGATACCAAATGCTTTCTTTTCGTTTGGACGGAGCTGAGCTTTCGACAAGTCTGCATTGCTTTCCCTTGGTTTGCTTTGCTTTGGCAATTGCCATGCCTCGTGAAGACTTCTCATCAACTTTCCAAAGAAAAGGGAATAAGACGAAACGGAATGAAGGTTCTGAGAAGGGGATCATTGGAGCGTACAAGTCCAATACACACAAAGTTGAGTAGACACGATGACTAGACTAGTCATTCTATTTCTCCAGCAGAAGAGCCAAGCACAAGAGCTGAGCTGGAGAAAGGAGAAGAGCAGAGCACCCGTAGAAACTCTCACGTTGATTTCCGCCTCAAATCTACTTTTCTCTCTGTCCTTCCCTTCTTTCTCTCTCTCTGCGTAAATACTTTTACGTTGCCTCCCTACCCGGCTACTACTGCAACGAAGTTTCTCCGGTTATGTTGCCAGGAGAAATCCTTCTTTCCCTCCACTTCACTTCTGTCGAGTTAAGTTTACTTTCCAACATCCATCTTTACCTGCTCTCATCTGACTTCACTCTAGACTCTTCGTCTAGACAGGCATATATAGAGACGTACATATATAGGTATAACATTGTTAAGATAATGTAATATTAGGAGAGAGAAGCCAAACATCATCAGAACACATACAAAAGTAAGTACCTACGTTCTTTAAGTCTGTGATGAAATTCAAAATCTCCAGTAAAAGGAGATGTAAAATCAAGTCCAACTTACACGAAGTAGATAGGCACCTGTAATTCTAGCCTTTTGATGGGTATTAACTAGTTTTCATGAGCCACTACAAGAGGAGTGAGCCCTGAGGTGAGTAGAACGACCTTGTGCAGCTCATTTCATGCCCATGCTAAGTAGTTACTATGTTAAATCTTGTTTATACCAAGCTTCATAATTTATAACGGCAGTTCCGACTCATAGTGCGTGTGCCCTTACAAATTAGACACTTCCTTATAAATTGTATTCTATGAGTGTACGATGATAAAAGAAAATTTAAGATATTATAATCCTCATCACTCCAGGCTCTCTCAGGCAACTTTCGACCTTGTGTCCTCGAGAAAAGAAAGCAAATCCACCTAAAATATTCAATGTAGCTATATAATTTTGGAAATCTTGTACAGGAAAATACTTGTATCTTTCACTTGTATGTAAGTTAATAGTAAAGATGTTTGGAATGTAAGCCTCTGTATTGTTCTGACTGTATAGAGTATTATTATATTTATCCTAGAGCATTAGTAATACAAGTTTATGCTTATAGCCATATACATGTGAACATATATATTATTATTGCTAGACTCTTTCAAGCTATATAGTACGTGAATCTTTATTGTAGTGTTTATAGAGGTAGGTAGCTTAAATAAGGTCGTACGTATGTGTTAGATAGGAATATAGTTTTCTCGTGAGAAGATGAAAAATAAAGTAAACTACGGGAGTTGGTCCTTCTTACGTACGTACGTTATGTTAGTTGAGTCTGAGCCTTTTCTTTTCTTCTCGTCTTAACTTCTTTTTCAATTTGTAATGGTGTGGAGGTTGAAAAAGTTGGAGAAAGAAAGAGTGAAACACATTCTTTCAGTTTCCCTTGACTTGCTTTGCTTTTCTTTACTAAACTAAGTAGTGCGGCTATATAGAGTGCAAGAGTGTGCAGAGAATATACTAATGCATGCAACCTACACTGTACATTACGATTGGGATTGTGGAAATAAATGTCGAGGGGATATACATTTGAAATTCACTTTGGTTTTATAATGTATTCGCTAGGACATAACGAAATCATCTTAGTACCTACTTGCTATGTATTTGAAAAGAGGAGTGGGATAGAAAAGAAAGAAAGATTCTTATAAGGGATGATATAGTAGTGGCTGCTCGAATGTAGTACTAATGCTTAAGTAGAATTGAATTTCTCTTTGGTTACATTATAATCGATGTTGGACAAGATGCATCTGTTCGCATGTAAATCCTTGACATGACTTTAGATCACTTTACTATTGCTTATATAGATGAGTGTATAGTGCTCAAGGTATTTGCCTAGGAGTAACCAGTAGAATTCTATTATAGACTCGTTCCATGTCGAAACTCTTTTCACTATTTACTACTAGTCTCTTCTGTTCTGTTCCATTCTATTCAGCTGAAGTAAAGCAAAGTCAACTTAACACAACTCAGCAAGTTAGTCTCAAATTTTCACTGTTTCCTATTTCTCCCAAAGTACAGATGGGTAGCTAACCTAGTGCATTCATTCTTATAATGTACATAAGTTAAAGAGAGAGAAGTACAACTCATCGCTGTTTCCACATTCTTGCTTTTATATGATTATATATAGAGTGGAGAGAAAATAGAATGCTATTAGGTTGCATTGAAGGGAAAAGAAGAGAAGCCAAAATCTAGCAAGTGTTCTGTTCTCAATGGAATCCACTCTGAAGAATAGCAAGAATAAGTAAATCCAAGAAGGAAAGCAGAGCTCTCCTCCTTCCAAAAGTAACGCGAAGCACCAGGAAGGCAATGGAAATCAAAAGACTCCTTTCCCTGACTACATTGCTTTCTTCACTTCAATACGCTCCTGCCTGCCTCTCCTCTAATGCTATTCCTAGAGTCCTCGCTCTTCTTCTTCTTCGTCTTCGGAGCTTCAGACCAAGGAACGGGGAGCCAAGTCTCCGAACTAAGCTCAAACTAAAATAAGCTAACCGTGTTTTAAATTGAATGGGTGAGAGCCTTCAACTTCTACTTATTCTCCCCGTAAGAATCCATTCCGTTCCATTGGCATCGAGAGTGCAATCGAGACAAGGTCTGCCGAGTCTTCCCGCTCCTCTCTCTCTTTCTACCCGCTCCAGCTTTCCAGCCAGCCCGGCCAACACCACACTCACACTGCATTCACTACCCACTAGCCGCTAACACAGAGTCACCAGAAAGAATCCAGCACCAGGCTCGGTGAGCTGCAAAAGGACAGACGGCTCTATTCCTTCCTTCCGACCATCTTCGTCCCCTCGTCTCCAGCAGCACTCGTCCTCCTTCTTTTATCCAGGTTCCCGGCTTATATGTCCCTCCGTGCTTGAAAGTAAAGCTAGGCAGCTACCAGCTCGTGCTCTGTCTCTCTCTCTCTCTTCGCCATCACACCAACTCTAACCAAAACATGGACAACTAAAGCAAAGCACTCTTACAGAATACAATCTCTTTTCAGATGGATACTTAAGATATTACTCTGCAACTGTTTGTCATGGAACAATCCCTCTCTTTCTCTGCCCTTCACAACTCTTCAAACACGGCTATAGCCTCCTCCTTCTGCCACTAGACTACGGTTCACATATTTACATTAAGGTACTTTTCCCACTCGTATACACTACAATAACATATTAACTATATTACTATCCTTACCTTCATAACAATGTCCTTCCGTTATAACTTTCTTTCAATTCGTGCGTAGCTCCCAGTTCTATTTATCTGGCATGGAGAATAGCAATTTTTAAGACCGGATCACTTGTCCATTGTCCAAATATATATCGCATTATCATATTACGGTCAATAAGGGACAATAAATAAGTAAGTGCATACACATACACATTTATGTGTCATGCTCATTGTCCAATCTGTACAATACAAGACCAGAACGGAATTGACTTGAAAAATTTTATCTGATGTACCTTCCGACATCAATGATTTACTAACATAGAAATATTGTAATTGTTACATAAATTATATATATGATCGAACAGACATAAAACACTTGTTAGATAAATGGCATTCTCAAATATTTAGAGCTTGATTAATTAATTGTACGATATGATCTATTCAAATAAAAATATGATGTATGTGAGCTAAAAAAACTGTCCATAAGTGTTAGGCTGCATCGATGCAATTGAATGCTATCATCAGGTCTTTCCCACGGCCACGATAACTCACAAATGAAGTAGGAAAGTAATTTAACATTTTGATACTTCTGAACTGTTGGACTTTTCATGGCATCACCACATCCACGCATCCCATACATATTTCAAATGGCTACAGTCGTCTTTCTGCTTAATTCCCAAAAGGTTTTACGCGCAATTTTCTTTCTTGTGTATACTATAATGCATAATACAATCATTTGAAAATACCGTACACCATTACCGTAACTGCAAAATCTTGCATTGAAATTCATATTCTGTAGCTAGTAGAGTTGATGTGATTGAATATTCCACAACATTAGAATTAATATTAGAAAAATTAGATAACCACATTAATGTTCGGACTGGGAAAATCAATGAGAAAATTGGGCACACCAGAGATTCAGAATTAGAAAGCAGTAGTGGACTTTTGACAAAACTTTTATTAGCATGTATTACATTAGTACAATGTTTGTCGTACTACGCTTTGTTAAACTTCCCAAAAATATGTAATAAGCTCAATGATGAAATGAATCAAAACTAGCTGTAACAGGAAGCTCGCACTAGTAGCTAATAATTTATTAGAAGCACAATAGCTATTTTGATGTAACCTTTCATACATTGACTTTTAAAATGAACAAGAAATGAGCGCGCGTTATCTCAGTAACCTGTAGACCGATTGTGCCCATTTTGAATAGGGTTCGTCACGGGTCCATTTGCTATGTTTATCCATAGTTTGCCAACCTCCGTCGTCGATGAGTTCGAGAGTTATCTTGGTAATGGACGGACGGACGTACAGACAGAATGTGTGATTCTATAAACTCTCCCAAGGCGAGCTAAAACCGATATTATCTGCAAAAGATCCAACTGAGACGTAATTAGAATTATGATCATATTTAATAGCCGGCGAGTGATGCTACGTTGATGTCCGTGAGTAAATAAATATGTAGTGGATGTAGTAGATGGGAGGAAAATTTTCGGTGCATTGCAGTGCTTCGGGTGCCTTCAGTTGCAAACCGTGTCCTAAAGATACCCACTAAAAAGCGTATAGAGGCGAGAGAGAGAAAGAGGGAAGGGAATGCAATCCATATTCGTAACTGATGGCTATATAATGAAATGTTATACATAATACAAGTTCATATAGGCACACTTCCTTCTCTCTCTCGCTTCAGATGAAAATGAAATTCCTGGCTGTTATGGTAGCTTTGATCGATGCATACTGCGAAGAAAAGTTCATCTGGAATCATCAACGCTCGAGGCCATTCATTCAGCCAAGTCGAACCAAACCGAATTTTATTAGAGTATGCGATCCGGGTGTAATACTTTTCCTAAGTGCAAATACTATAGAGCTATATACTGAATATATTTTATATATAGGAGCCAAATGTATATTTATTGGTAAATCTGAAAGCCATTCCTCGTCCCCACATGAGATATTATGTATGTACATAATATCTGCTCCCTAATTCTAATGATGCAAATTTTCTGGCAGAATGTCATGTGTCTACCGTAGATCCCTGAGGACGGACCCGGTCAACTTCTAAGTACAGATTTATAATTGGACTAGGGCTATAAAATCAAAAGTCAATATCCCTTTGCGTTTCAGCATTTCTGAAGAAAGTAGGGAAATCTGACTAAGCTAAGTTACATGGAGTGATCTTGGAGAATTACCCACTTGTAATTGTATGTAGTTACTGGGGAGAAGATATCGAGAGCCGTAACTGTCTTCTGGATGACAAGTCTAGGAAAGGAAAGAAGGGGGACTGACGGAGAAGAAAGAGTGAGGTGAACTGAATTGAAGATTCTCCAAAGAATACTTCTAGCTGATCGAACCAAATGAGAAAGGTTGCGTGACATAACGAGGAATATCTATAATGGCTTGCATTTTCTGTCATCTATCCAGGATGTATGGATATAGCTAAGTGAAGTCTATAGGACGGAAGAGCGATTATGGGAATCCTACATACAGGCTAACATCAACTGTTATTACCAGGAGATATTACTTAAGACTTTTGTGTAGTGGGTACTTAAATATATTCTCCATGTATGTGTGTCCGTATAGGGCCTTGAGAATTCTTTACCTAGTCACTCTTAAGTTACATCTGCTGAACGAGTTTTCTCGAATATTGTTAGGAACTCTGTTCCTTGAGGTAAATATTGAAAGTGGAAGACGAGGGAGTTTACATACGAATCCCATTTCTGGCTTTGACTTCTTGTCTCACATTTTCATACTCATCTATCCATTTGCGACAGAGCGTGGCTGTAATATCACAGAACTTAGTATACACCTGCTCCACTAATCTTATGAGGGTTATAGTCGCTGGATTTTCGAGACTCTGTGACTATGATGCAATTTACGATGTACTTTAGACTGTTTTAGATATCGTAGTTGCCATCCATACCATTCCATTGCCTTCTATCGATAGAAAAGACTCCCCCACTCACTTGCTCAATGTGGATGTGAGTCGTTGTTGGCAAGTTCTGCTCATCTCTCCGTTCGTTCTGCTCTGTCTGTCACCAATAATATTCTTCTTTCCTCGTCAACCCAAAACTTGTGCTCCTGATATTCACTCTCTCTCATGCACACTCCACCCGAGCCCCAATACTAATATCACTAACAACCTCCACCCGACCCTATCCCTGTCACAACATCCTCACTGTCATTTCCTACTACACTTTTTTATTTTAAAATTCATACATTTTTACATCGTGAAACGCATGTTGCATACTATGTCTAATGTTATAATCTACAGACGCTGTGTATATAGCAGATGACGGAGATAATAATTCTGCATCATATACGAAATTAAAATTCTTGGTTATTGATGATATTCTGTACAAGTGTACAAGAACATACGCGCAGACCGGATTGTTTTAGTCGTCGGATTTGAGATGAGAATTCGAAAAAAAAGTACATATACGTATAGCATATAGTAGTAGCCAATGGATATTGTTTTTGAAAGAGAAATGTAAATTTTTATATGATATTGGTTGACATTGCCATTATTATTTCAGAATTGAGCAATGTTCAGCCCATTTCAGGTTTCATTTTTTGACAAGTCTTTTTACAGCACAGTAGGGTGTCATGTCACATGAAAAAAGCGAACGTCAAATCAAAACCGATGCTTTGGCATTGCAAAGAATGGATTGTTGAAGTATCTAATCGAAAAAATACCCACCAGAATAAAGGTCTCGAACGGTAATATTGTTTGTGGTAGTTCACTTGATTTGTCAATCAGTAATATCAATTTAATATAAGTACTAGTTAGTAGAGATAGTAATAATTAGAATAAATCTTATTGAATTACAGAGCTGAGAAGTAGTTCAAAGCTATCGAAACTCATCAGCATACTAATAAAATATAACTGTTGATTACGACAGGAATCCATCGACGCAACTTTAAATAATACAAAGCAGATAAAGACAGGCTTTCGGGGGAAAGAAAATGCCATCATAAACCCAGTTATACTAAACAGGCAGGCAGATGCAGACAGTATATCTGAAAACACAAAAACATTATTTGATAGTAAACATATTTTTCAAATAAAACCTATTTTGCATAAATATTTTACTGTTTTTGACATTTGACAGTATACATGACAGTTTTGATATAAATTTCTGTGATGAACTCTTGTTTTTTGGTTTGTCCTTTTAGTTCTTTGATTCTTTCTTATATCTGAACAAATTGCATATAATATATGATTTGAGCTAGGCATGACTATGGTTCTTATGATATCTCATACGTACATAATATCGCTGTGTGAATGATATGAAATGTAAAGCATCTTGAAATTAAATACGACACAATTAAATCGTTGATTCAAAATTAATTAAGTGTGGATATATGTATTTTTACTTAAGGAATTGATTAAACTCTACATGTATCACTGCATATCTTATAGCTAGAAAAAATGTATATTTTATGAATCTAGGACGATCGATTGTTCGATAGATAGATTATCCCGTGCTGCCGTATCGGGGCTATGTGTAATAGTGTGTAATTACATGGTACATATTATTATATGTAATGAGCGAAGTAACTAATTACGAATTTATGTAATTCCTAGTAAGCACTTACAATTGTTGATTAATAGCTGTTAAGTATATGCACGGGACGATCTCTTTTGTCCAATGTACTCTTTTATGTGGACTCCTTCGTCCGTGAACTCTTTTGCTCGCTGAATGCCTTTTTCCATGCATTTAGCATATTTTATATTTATTGCAATAAATATTATGAATGCTATATCAAAAGAGTGCAGGAGGAAATCCGAGAGTTTGTATTTAGGATTCATTTCATTGTTAGTGAGACATGTCTTTAGATTAGGTAGGAGAATGTGATCGCGTTGCAGGAGAAACTCATTTGTATTGAAGTGAAGTGTGAGAGTTGTGTGGAAAGTTGAGAAGTATATATAGTGTACGTTGGGTGAGTTGGTCCACAGAAGCTGGCTCAGCTTCGGAAGTGATGTTGAGGCAGAAGGAAAAGGGAGAACGTACATAAGACCCGAGGCAAGTCACTATTTGAAGTTGACTAAGGAATGATTGGATTACATAGTAAAGTTTTCGGTATGATTCTGATTCATGTGTTAAGTTAATGCTGGTATGCAACCTCAGTTTCCCGTGCGGCTAAAATGGCAAAGATTAATGACATGTATAAGTAAATAGGTGTTGTATATGGATATGGTGCCCAACACACTCACCGCCTCTCACTGCAAACTTAAACTCGTATAAATGATAATATTACAGACACTGAGTACATATTTCTTGTTTTCAAATACAAGTCCTTGTAAAATATCGATTAATTTCTAGCTAACCATATCCATGCAATTAAATTTAAAGGATGTAAACATTTTCCTACTACCTACGAGGTACTCTAAAACTTTAAACATTCCTCCTACATACAGGTCTTAACTAAAGGCACTCGAACATCAAATAATCCCCGCTCCCTTTTTATAATTTACCTCTGCGCGTTGATAAATACTGTAGTATTTTCTAAAGCTATAGAAGAAGCTTACAAACGGTTATCTATATAATTGTTATATTACCTGCCATGCAATTATTAGTATTATATAGTTAGTTATAATACTATTAGTTAAATATATTTTGAGTTAATTAAGAATGTAGTAGAGTAAATGGGTGTAGAGAGATGGTTGCCAAAGTGTAGAAGAGGAATAAGAAATAGGGATATAATCTACGTTGGTCAAAGTTTTGTCTTGTCGGAGGAATTTTCCAGATGCCCTGGGGTGTGTAAGAAAGTAATGTATGAGTGGCTAGCTAAGATGTACAGGGTTTGATTGTAGTTTGACTAAGAGCGAAGGCTTCTTGCATGCTAGAAAAGGGAGTTGTGTATAGAGGAGAGGAGGCAGAGAGGAAAGCGGGCATGTTAGTTAAAGTTGAGTTGAGTCTGTCTGGTGCTATGTATATATTATGGGGATAGTCGGAGTTGGGATATGTTTGGTGGGCGAAGTTAAAGGTTCGATCGGAAAGGGAGTGGAGAATGGAAAGGTAAACTGAAGAGAAGTGAAGTTGAAGACTACAAGGCCGGAATGAGATGAAGGAAGCGAAAAGTAAGGTAAACTAAACTAAACGAAGCTGAGTGAACTGATGTGAGCTCCCTGGTTCAATAAATATAGAAGTTCTACCAGAGCGCGTTCCCTTCTCTCGCCTGTCTAGACAGAGAAGAAAGATCTTTGGCTCGGCTATAGACATCATATCTATAGTTCCTACGCTCTCTCTCTCTCTGTTTACCTTCTTCCCTCCTGGATTGGTTGTGTGTGAAACGCTCTGTTATAGTCTAACCAAAAACTGAACAGAAGTCAAAACATCCTATATACACTGTATAGGAGTATGTAGAATGTAAACGACCTCTTCGGACATTTATAGAGAGTATTGTGCTATTCTGTGGACTGGAAATATTAGGAGTGTGTATGTGTATGTAGGAGTAGGCAAGGGATGAGAAAAGGATAGACAATGTAAGACTATGGACTAACCATAACGTGTACCTACGTAACTTTTAGCAAATGTAAGTGAAGTGGAGTAAAATATCTGGCTATTGTTGCAGATATAGGTTCTGAATCCACTGACTACCCGGGCTCAGTCTCTCTAAAGTTTCGAAGGATGTAAAGAGAGAGGGATATGTTTGGCTGTGCAGCAGCAAGTAGCATGATCCTCCACAATTGAAGTCAAGCCCGAAAAATTTCTCCACGCAGACTTTCATTCCATTTGTTTCGGTTGGAGAAGTTGCGGGGTCATAAGGGTTGCTCAGCTCATGGTGCCGTGCAACTTGGGAAAAGTTGACTGAAACCATCCAATGGATCTTATTTTTATGAGTCATTTCATTCATTTTATACCCAACTTTTCCTACCTTCATCTCATACGAGAGACTAGGGAGACAGAATGTGAACAAGGGAACCAGAGTACATTAGAAGCCCAGATCACTTCAAACAACCTCTATATCTACATACATTCACATACACATAGCTCTCTCTCTCTCTCTCTAGACGAAAGAGAGCCAGCAGCCCAGTCAAATCTAAACCAAGTAATCTATGATGGCCACTTTCCTTATACTACATACACAGAGAAATGAATTTGTACAAGAAAACCTTGTGTACTTTTCCACTGTGAAAATGTAACTAGTGAAAGCCAAGGAAGACAAAGAACAAAGTACAAAAGACAAACGCAAGGAAGTTAACGTAAGAAAGGGAACTAGTTACTTATATAATTTTACTTTCTATATAATATTTTCCTAGACTATATAATATAATATATATATATATATATATTCTCTCTTTCTATAGTATACTATGACTCTATGACCAGTAGTGATTGTACTAAGTGAGGCAGTTCAGTTTCGTTAGTTCAACATTATTGTTAGCCGTTCCTTGGGCTCACTATATTATTTTATCTGTGCTTTCACAAAGGAAGGAAATTACATGTGTAGCTAAAAGCTACATCAAATAAAAAGGTATTCGATTGAAAGGGA
Organism: Tomocerus minor; assembly: GCA_009936455.2. Taxonomy (NCBI): domain Eukaryota; kingdom Metazoa; phylum Arthropoda; class Collembola; order Entomobryomorpha; family Tomoceridae; genus Tomocerus; species Tomocerus minor. The sequence continues at coordinate 31,420 of JAAAYG020011976.1, forward strand.
AAATCTCATAATTCAATCCACCAAATATGATGAGTTAGCAACTAAGGGTTGATAGTTGAAAAATTGATGCAATTGTCTTTTCCTTTCAACGAATTCTTCAATTCACTTTAATTCTCTTACCTCAAAAGCCAAAGTGGAGAGAGAGAGAAATTCGACAAGAGAAAACCAATCTAGTTAGATGCAATACACACAACAGAAGAAAAAGAACTAACTAAAGTTAAGTGCCTCCTGATTGCTCTCTTTCTCTCTCTGTTTCTCTCTTCTCTTCATTACTTTTAGTGGGAGGAATGAAAGATGATTCGTGTTAACTAGGAATTCATCTAGAGTCGGATGCAAGAGCTGGCAGACCATTTCTTAACCTTAAAACTTTTCAGGCAAATAAAGAAGTCAACTCTCTAAGGCTACTGTCAAGTACTGGGCCTACTTGAAGAGCAGTGTATATAGAAAATTGTGGAAGGAGAAAACGTTGTTAGCCATGCAAATATTTGTTATACAAGAATCTGCTGATTTATAACGATGTATTTGATGCTACTATCAGTAACAATCCAGATAGACTATCTACAGGAGGATAAAACAAAGTGAAAAGTAAGGAAAGAAACGTTTTCACCTTAAGAGAGAAATAAAATGTATCTTAGCTATTTAGTTTTGTGTGGTGATAGTGAGAGAGAGAGAAGAGAGAGGGCTATAAGTAGGAGAGGGATACGAGGTGCTAGGAGGCTCCAGCAACAAATGATGATCACTTCACATCGTCTTTCGTTGGATTCTATCTTTTCTGTGGGAGATTCTCTCGCTCGTTTGAGTAAAGTACTTCGCAAGTGGTTGGTAACCTTAAGGAAAAGAAAGTCTTTGCCTTTCGCAGAATTGGCAGAGGAAAGGGAAGAAGACAACAGATGCAATGCATGAGCTCGTAACTCATGCTCTACTCTTTTCAATGCTCATAGAATGAAGATAAAATTTGGAAATATTCTCAAGGTTTCTACACTTGAAACTGTTTTATTATCGGGCTAATGTAGTCAACTCAGCAATTTCAAGTTCAATAAGCTTTAGTAATTGAATGAAGCTGATTACGAGGAAAATCACTTGCCTCATCTCCTTTCTCTCCATCCATCATCGCATCATCTGTAATATGCTAATAAAATATTAGTCTCTAATGTGAAAATGTGATGCAGTATGTTGCGTGTGTGTAGAAGGAGATAGATAGGTACCCCTCACTGTTTTATGTGCACACAGAATACACTTAGCATTTATTCAAATCCTGCTGTCTAAGCAATGTCCATGTGCGTGAAATTCAAGTGGATGTTTTCAAGCCGGATTCACAATGAGAGAGGGGATGAGTTCAATCCTGATCGAAAGAGCATTATATTAAAATTGCTACAATACCCTACTGTGTAAATTCTAAATAGTTCACCCTCTGTCTCCCTTATATTGTACAGCAGTACACTCTACTGTAGGTACAACACATAAAGACACTATGTAATATATAAAGTGTGCTATACACTTCTGTCTCATAATATTAGCCTAAAATTATGCTGCAAGTATAAATACAGGGGAATGTCATGTAGAGAGAAGCCAAGTAGTAAAAGGAGTAGAAGTAACAATGTGCCCAGTCGTTAAATATATAAATAGTAGAGTTGCCCGCTAATGTAAAAGGAGTAAGTATCTGAAGCTATTTACCTTGGCTGAAAACTAAAACACTAAAATAGTAAAATAATGGAGATAGTCATGGCATGGCCATAAGTGATGCATTTAGAATTTCCATTATCAGTAGACTTAAGTAACACTCAATCAGACAGGGAAGCTATGCCAAGGCAGACTCCCTTCACATATACACTCAAGGATATACAAGGATGTTACTATAACTGTGTAGTAGCTAAAGTTTATTGGTACAGGGACCTATATTTGGAGTGAGGAGTCTGTTCCGTAGTAGTCTACTACGAGTAGTTACTACGTGCCACGATGTGATGAGAATAATGAGACAGGATTTCACATCTCCTCCTAATGTTGGACTTTCCTCTCTCCAGACTCTTCCATGTACACATTATAAAATTGAGCTACTATATGCTACCCGTACAGACAGAGAGAGAGAGTGCGATGTGTATAGAGAATGGGTAGGGAATGTTGCTGCTGGAGCTGGAACTGGATGGATGATGAAGAGACGGTGTCACCCGAGCTGAAGTGAGTTGCTTGTTGGAAGTTGGAGCTGGAAGAGAGCGAAGCAAGGAGGAAGGGAGCAAGTTGCGTCATATTATGTTTTCCAGCCAGCACTATGCATAGGGGTCCATTCTCTCCTCTTATTTTCATCTAGACTTCTCTTCTTTGACTCTAAAAATGTGAGTCAGCAAGGATTTTACTCTGTTATGTTGTGTCATTGTCGTAGTAGAGGAGTTCAATTTCACTTTCAGCGGAGAGCAAGAGCAACCAACGGAACAGCATTGAAGGCAACAACGTAACGCAGCGGATGGAAACTGCCGAGTGGAAAATCCAATGCTGGCATCTTCATTCCCTCCACTCTCCTCCTCACTCTTTACGTTTTAGTTATATTAGTTAACAACCAGTTTACGAGACACTCGTTATATAAACTACATCTAATTTCAATCCAAGTCACATGATATCCCTACATCTCCTTTTTAATAACATACCATGTTATAACCAGATATCCTTTATCTAAATAGATACGGCAGGAATTTTTACAATCCTTAGTCTAATATACCTACTCGTACTATTAACATATACCTGTCGACATTAATAGAAAATAAATGTTTTTATTGTCCAAAAGTTTTTTGCAACAATAATACAATACACAAGTACAGCGTTATAGATATACCGTTGTCAATGTGCATGAAATGTAAATGTGGTAAACTATATTAGTGCGTCCATATCCGTTTCATTGTTGCTTCATTAAAGACTGATGTGGTTTTTCAATCATAGAAAAATCATGTTTATAATACAACATTACTGATTTGTGTGAAGACGAAGTTGCCTCAAGGACATGTACTGTAACATAATAGAAAAGGTATATATGCAGAAAACAGAATATAGGAAAGTATATAAGGGTTTGTCACAGTAGGTAGAAAATGTTTGGAACTGTACGATTTTGCGTATATTTGTAAGGCTACTGTAATTTATACGCAAAAGTGTATTCTGATGTGGTGTTTCTCTTTTGAATTTGAGAATCTCGTCTGGTTTGGTTATATTATATTATATATAAGGAAGAGTGAGTGTGGGGTAAAATGTACATATTTATTATAGAGCTGGAATCATGGAAGGAAGGAGAGAGTAAAAGTGGGAGAGAGAGAGAATGGGCTGGATATAAGAGAGATAGATAGGGAAAGGGATCCTGTGAGGGTTCTTTGCCAGAGATTTAATGCACCATCAAGTATTGCTTAGCTCCCAAATGATTGTCGCTTTCTAATTAAAATCTACACATAGAGAGGAGAGCTAATGTAAAGTAACGCTATAGTGCACTACAGATACAGACATTGTTGAGTCTCCGACTAGATACAAAGTACGTACCTACTAAAGTAGAAGGAGTCTCCAAAGATCCTTCAACAATGCATGTAACGCAATCTAATAAGCAAACGACCATAATATATTTCATGCTTACATCAACAGTCAAATGAACTATACTTATCCACTACCTCCACAACAGAATCCTCTATACAATATCATTATATACAGTGTGTACGGAATCCTTACTACACACACAACATACGCTTCATTGCACGTTCCGTATAATTCTATATAGGAGTAGTCTACGTATAGATCCTCTATCTTAAGCCATTCTAATTTCATCCTTTTCACTATTTTACATAAGTTGAGTTGAGTGATTGAGCTGGAGTACTTACTAATAGTATAGGCTGTGGAAATGAAGTGAAGTGTTGTTCAAGTGCTGAGCTCTTCCATCATCTGCCATATGCCGAGCGAGTCTCTTTCACTCCTAGTTATAATGTTGCCAACTTAAGCCAGCCTACTTGTGTCTGGATATATTTTATTACTTTTAGTTTGTGTTAGCAAGTTTACGTAGAAGATTCTCATTCTCTCGCAGCATAAATTCAAAACTATTCATATATGTAATCCCATCCATGGGATATGGATACACACTTTCCTTTTTTAACCAGTGTAATAGCATGGTTAACGATACACAATTTCATGCAAATATTGTATCCGTTACCACGAAGTTCTTTTAAAGAATCTATTCTCCTGTGATTGTGATATTCATTAGAAAGTTAGATATTAAATTCTCAAGTATCAAATACTGTGCGATTAATAAATACCTTTTTCGATTTGTTTCCCTTTCCAAGAAATATCGAGGATACTAAAGGTTAGATATCTTAGATACTAGGATATAATAATATGATATGACATACAAGATACAACCAATATAAGAGATCACAGAGAATGATAGACGAATCTCGTTTTTGTATCAAAATAGATGAATATATATTTCATAGAAAAATTCAAGTCATCTGTATATGAGTCGTCGAATTCTATTTAGTTAGGCTGTCCTGTATCCTTAGCTCGCCTTTGTATGCATGTGTATTTTGTAATAGATTTACTTTAGAGTTGGACTTCTCCATCTCGAGCTTGTCTACTTTCTCTGGTTTGCTGTTCTAGAAAGTTTTACTCATTACCATAATACATCAAGAAGTACTACCAACAATTTCCATTCCTTTCCTAGGATGCCAATCCAACACTATTCTATTCAGTTGTGTTCTACTCCAGACAAGGGATTCGGGAAGCCAAGACAAGACAACATTATTTCTCCGATCCTTTCACTTTTCTTTCAGCTCAACTCAACTCAAGTAATCTACAAATAATATAATGTGCTGGGAATGCTATAGCCTACATTTACACTTCCTTTCTCAGCTCTACTAATATTGTAGCTTATATTACGGTGTATATATTCTATTATAGCCCAACTGAGTATAGTGCAAATTTGAATTCTGTATTAACAGACGAGTATTGCAACATTAATTCAAATGGATGAAGAGCTAATCACTCTTGTCTCAGTTCACATCATGAAGCATATCCAAGGAATTTCCTTGATTTCATTTTAAGATATCTTATCTAAATTCAAGGCTATTTTCACACTGTAATCATTCATGTCTATCCCTTTTGAAATACTAGATTTAAGGAGATGCCACATTTTAAGGAAAGTTTTCTGAAGACGAAGCTAGTAAATTGTAGCAGTACACTTCTCTACAGAGTTTTGCCTGCGAATATTTTGAAAATCTAAATCCATGCATTTGTAAATAGATTAAAGGAAAGACATGCACAAGCGTTCGCCAAAAGTATAATGAATATTTCCCTGCCTAATTCCATTTCATCTCATATTGGCTCTGTAGTCTTTCATATGCAAAATAATTTCATATAGATTCTCCAACTGACGGAACAAAAATTAAATTTTTTTCTTGAATATTCAACATCACATCATCACGTAGGACTAAAATCCCTGAGATTTCTCGTACATAATAAAATTCCGCAGATAAAACCTGGACGAGGATGCAAATAAAAAGGGAAAATGACATTAGCGCTCTAAGAGCCATTTTCAGATTCATCTTATAGGTAATTGGATTTATACAGTCCCTTCTTGGTTTGTATTTATATATACATGAGCATATACTTCAAGTCCTTCACCTATGAACATACAAACAGAAAGTATACTTAGAGGACGACGATATACCTAATAACACTTAGAGTCGAATGAATAGAAAATGGAAATTGTCAGCAAAGAATCTAGGTAGTTTGCCATCTAACTGAGCTATAATTTAGCTCAGGTTCCCTAGCCTCTTCCTCCTCTCTCTGTGGCTAAGTACGATATTAAAAAATATGTTAAGATGTAAATATGAATAGTATTCATACAGGGATCTATATAGGCCTCTTTTTTGACAACCAGTCGTAGCCATAATACCACAAGCAGTTAAAATGAGGTTAGGTAAACTGAGACACGCTTCTTGAGTCTCACTAAAGACTCGTATCATCACTCGCTCATATTATTATTAAAAATATATTCCTCCACCAAAGAGTATAACTCAGATACAAGTACACAGATTCAGTAGCAAATGAAAAGCAGAGTGAACTTGGCTTACTGGGGTGGAACTCAACAATAAAGTATACAGGAGACTACTGTGTAGTAGGATGAGTCAGGCAACTATTTGGCACCAGCACCAACCCAAGCCAACAGCGAAAGAGATTTTCGACAAGCAATGTTATGCAAGAAAAATAGCGAAATACTATATAAACCTATTACAGATATATAAGAGATGTAGGTAGAGAGAGAGAGACAGCGCTATATGAGTTCCCACCGACATTACAATGCCATCCAACACAGACAAGACTAAGACATATATACGCTACTATACTCACATCCATTACCAACTTACTATTACTATATATATTGTCGAAAATGGAACATGTACCACACCACAGCAGCAAAGTACGTATAACATTTTACTTGCCCTCCTCCTGCCTGACTGTTGAATCACTATCCCATCATTTCTTTCCAGCTCAGCACAAACTATAATATATCTATACACTTTGCGAGCAATAATATGTGACGGGTCTCAGATTTCTCATAACCCTCATCTTTGAAACATCTTAGACGCACAATTTAGCAATATCGGCAAAATACACATGCAGTATTTTAAGCAAACAGCAGAAAACATTTAAAGCAGCCAGAGACTGCTATACATCCCATATAATTATCATGCTAATTAGAACTAGTGTTTCTAAACAAAGTTATATAAACGAATCACTACTATGTACTTTAATCACCCGAAATCTAATGAAGATGAATTATCAGCAATAATATCTTGATACGAAATTGTATGTAATGGCAATAAAATGTAATTATAACAATAGGTGAAGTTTCCCGAATTAAAAGCATAATTCCTTATGACAATATTTACAATAAAAAAGTGATTGTTATCCTGGAGCAATATCCTCATCCCTATCGTAAGGGGTAATCGCAAGCAAATATCGAAATTTTACATGATTACACATGGTTACGGCAGAATTTTGCGATGTCGCAACAAGCCGAGAATAAGGCCCCTGGATAATAGGGAGTATGTAGTATATGGTAACCCTGAACAGAGTGTATGTAGTTTTGGAGTGCAGTATAGATACGTATAGGCGTATTTTCTTGCAGCATCCCCTGTTCTCTAACGTGTAGGAATATCGATTCGGCACCGGGCAACGGGAGCTGGAGACGGAGCTGGTTGCTTTAGAGAGCGAGTGTGTGTCGGAGGAGAGGAGAAGATGCCTGCATCCCAAGCCACCCCAGACTATAGTGGCTTAGTCGGTTGCGTTGTAGAGGAGAGAGAAGCCAAAAGAAGGCGAATCCAGCATCCGCTTCTGAACTGAAGTTCTCAGGCAGCTGGAATCTCCAGCGACTCTCTTCCAAGTTCCAGCATCTCTTTCCCAACATCCAACGGGGGATCCTTCAGCAATTACGCAACCAGAACTTTATCCCTTACTCTTCCGTAGCCATAAGTAGATCTCTCCTTCTGTGTCCCGAAAACGGGTCACGTTGAATTGGTAAAGTCCCTAGAAAAGGAGAAGTGTGTCTGCTATAGCTGTGAGTGTAGAGAGCTACTACCTTGGAATTAGTTAGTGCAGTGGAGCTGGAAGAGACTAAGGCTATGCACAGCACATTGAGTCTGTAGGTAGGCGAAGAGGGAAGTTAGGGACGATAAGCCAGAGCCTGCCTTTCCTTCCTTGCCTTCCATCGAATTTTCTTTGCTTTCCTTTTCCATGGCAGACATTGAGATGAAGAGAGAGAGAGAGGAGAGAGAGAGAGAGAGTTGGTTTGGCTCTGTGCTTGTTGTAGGTAGATAGACGGAGCGAGTGTTGTGTATGTATTTATGTATAGGTAGCCCTACCTCCTCCTCCTCCTAATAGTACTGTTATAGTTATAGATTAGGCAGTCGAGTCTCCTTCATCATTTTCACGTATACGAGTCCCCTAATTCCCCTTCCCCCGCCCCTTCCTTTCCTCTCCTTCCTTTTCCTTTCTCCTAGCAATCTGAAGGAAAATGCTTTTCCTTTCCAATGTCCTCAATCTCCCTTTTCACGCCAAAATATATCTACAAAGTGTAGCCAACCGAACAAAGCTGTTCTCTAGTGCACTGCACCATCATCCTCTCTTATTTCACATATATTTATTTCATCCACACAACTATAATTTACTATAGACATATTTACCTACACCCAACAAATTTCACTCTCCGACCTCCATACATATACACACTTGCCCAAATGTCTTTATACCCTTTCTCCATGCATAGCACTGCCCCCTGTTTACAAGTGCCACTAGTAGCACAATCATTTAATATTATATGCTAAAAGCTCAAGGTAAATTCCATACTCTATACTTTTTAGACAACTCCTACATGAGACCCATTTTATTATTGTGTATAGCTACTAAAAGTTAACGGCATATCCTTCACGTTACATTCCAGCAGCGTCCCTCTTTCCTACACTTACACTATACACTCTCGCTAAACTCCTTTTCAATACATGCATTCAACCAAATTCAACTTACAACTAAAGTTAAACTGTCAGATACTTACATTTTATATTTTTAAATTAAGCTATGCTCTGCCGGCTTATCAAAAAGTTTTCCGTATGTAACGAATACTTCATGATGATGGATAACTCAAGAATACAATTTCCAAATGGATTTTCATCTATGTACCTTTTCAGCTTTCCTAGGGATGTACACGTGCGTTTTCGTTTTCCTAAAGATAATTACTTTCGTGTAATGTTACACTTCATGCTAGTAGCTTAAAGGATAAGTATTTTAATCCCCGCCAGGTGAAATAGCTGTAACAGTAAAGAGAGGCAAATGCCAATTGAAATTTCGACTTATTTTCGTGATAGTTAAGGAAATTTCAGGGCGAGAAATCCGCAGTTGACATTTCATTCTGTGAAAAAAGGTCAAATAACTTAACAATATGGATTATTACACAAGTGTTGTATATAACTATAAAATTATGGGGTTAACGTCTATACACTGGTCATTACAGTTTCTCTGGAAATCTGTGACGTTTGCATATACTATTACCTATATTAGTTTAGTTAAAGGCGAATTTTATGTATATAACCAGTGGTTAACACTGTAAGTGTATGGTGTATGATATAGTGGTTGAGAGTTAGATATATCTTGATAGAATGAAGTATAAAGTAGTATAGTGTGGAGGTTGTGTATTTATATAATATGTTAGTTAAGTCAGGGTAGGCAGGTAACGCAGAAACAAGGCGGGTTTGCCTTGAAGGGAAAAAAAATCCAATTTACCTTTTCAAATGAATCACTCACAAAGGAATTAAGAGCTTTTTTAAAAGGTTCTAAGAGTTTCTAGGATGACCAATAAAGTTTAATTACCAGTGGATTTGGGATATTGGAATGGATGAGAGTGGCTGGAATGCGGAGCTGCCGCTTCCAGAGCTGTGCCTGTATTTACTAGGAGATTCGAGTTTGTAGTTTATTTGGCTAAAGGTATTGTCTTTCCATTTGCTATGTGTCTACGAGGGAGTTGGTTGTGTTAGAGTTTTAAATCTAAGACGGAACGCATCCCGAGCTACTGGCTAGATATCTATAGACTGGTTGTAGTTGAGTTGGGAAGTAAATGTGTGTAAGTATGTGTTTAGGTATGTAGGAGTGTAGTTTATTGAGTTGGGAGTAGTAGCGTGGACATTGAGTGGTTGGCTGCCTTGCTTGCCGGCTCTTGCTATTGTTAATAGTGGCTGTGTAGTGGTGGTAGTTGGCTTAAGGTTGCGTGTATGTGGATTGGATTGACTATGCTTATCTTAAGTTGGCAGGAGGAGAAAAAAGAAGTGGAGATAGAGTTTTAGCTCCTTCTTTCAGTCTGTAGTCAGTCTTGGAATCGATGAGAGTTCTTTTGATTCGTTGGAGAGCTGTCCCTGTGCTTCCTGTCTTTTGGCTGGATGGATAGCTCTCCATTATTCGTTTCATCTGCACGTTTGCCTTTAGTTCATCTCATCAGAAAAAGTCACCTTCGGCGGCTCTCCTACATCCTACATCCACACACACACTCTTTTTTTCTTTCATTTTCTTTCACATTAGTAGTTCAACTCTCAGATCAGTTCACTTCTGTGCTCCTTCTTCCTCCTCCTTCTTCTTCTCCTCTACTTCTCTCTCTCTCTCTCTCTTTCTCTCTCTTTGACTTAGTATACTAACCATCGGCTAAATCTTGTAAATTGAAGGGAAAGGAAACGTAGAAACGTATCTTAGATTTGACTGCTACACAGAACCATTCTTAAAGATGCTGGAGTGGAAGCCAAGTTAAGTTTACTTATCAGGAGTACATGCATAGATAGTTTAGTTGGGAAATCCTTGTGATTCGTCCCACCATTCAACTGCACTGCTAAGTATGTATGGTTTGTAGGAAGATAAGATGGAAGAAAGTCAGAGCATAATAATGCAAGGCATCAATACATGCACACAACCCTAGCAAGGCATTAATACCCTTTTTACAGTCTCTCTTTCTCTCTCTCTCTCTCTCTTTCTATAGGTAGGTGGTGTTATAGTGAAACACTATTAAAATGCATGTATGTACTTTGGGAGTTGACTAAAGCCACTAATAAACTAGTAGGTACCTTTAACTTTAGTTTTTCAGTTAAGTATACCTAATCGTGCAGATAGGAAGTTTCTAACTAGAGTTTCCTATAGAGTTAACTATGTCTATTGAGTACTGCATTGCATATATAGATGTCTACAGTTAGTATTAGTAAGTATTAGTATAGAAAGTCCTGTATTTACTTAGCTATGGGCAATAGCTGGGAAAAGAAAGACGAGCGTCTATTCTGAGATGGGTTTCGAGACACTCTTGAGGATCATGGTTGGATGGATGGATGAGATGAAGGAAACTTGGTCGATATTTTCTTTCTTTCCCATTGGTTTTCTCTTCCTTTTCATCCTCTTTACTTTAGGTGGCCCCTTTTCCAATGGATTCACAGAAAACGAACAAGAATAATGCCCAGCGAGGTAGCCAAGGAAAAGCAGAGTTCCTATATCACATCAACGGACCAACAGACTAGACTCCACAGACAGATTCACGGTACGGACTATAAGTGCGGAGCAAGTGAAAATAGTTGAACTAAACTAACTAAACTAGTGCAGCTGCCTACAGTCGACGAAGAAGAAGAGATAGGTAAAAGGAGAAGAGGAGCAGGAGGAAGAGACAGAGCACTCTCGTCGACCTCATCTAATCTACAGTTGAAGTTGAAGTCGAGATAGACTCAAAGGACTCCTCTTCTCCCAGCCCGCTCAACGAAAACCTGAACTTTAATCCTTTCTCGTAATGAGTTCCTTAGTGTGTCATTTTTGCGCTAGTCAACTAAACTGAAGTCGACGGAACTGCAACGCAAAGTGTCTCTCTCCCTCCAGAGCTACCGACATCAAAACTTCAACTCATCCAATTTTTCAACGTCTCTCTTTTATCAGACGTTCTCTCACTCTTCCTTCCGTGCGCTTACACTTATTCACGGCAGTCAACCCACACGTCTCCAGCCCCAGCCAGCCAAATGAAAGGAACACAACCCTTCTTCCCGAACATCCCGACGTCCATAATAGAAAATAAACCTCTTGCATTGCATGACGCTTCTGCTCCAGGAGTTATAGCCCTGTCCCGCCCGACGCAGCACAAGCCCCGAGAAAGGGAGAATGCCAATTTTTATGATTTTTCAGTCTTAGTGTCACTCAAACTTCTCTATATTGCACCAGTTTGATAAGCCACCCGTGGAACTTTATTCATTCATCTGCTGTCATGTTCATCTTTCTATTAAGGCAAAGTTCACGTTTTGCAAACTTAATTCGAACTAAGTATTACTATATATTCCTAGGTAGACAAAGCTCCATTCTCTACTTTCTCCAATTTCCTCTCTGCTCTCTACTTTCCTCTCCTACAGCCACTACTCAAACATTCCCTTCAAATTGAATCTATATTTCCTAACTTTCGTCTTTCTATATTTACAATCTATGCCTCATACTCCCTATTACCAGAAAGACTTATTTTCTCAACACTAGAACTACGAATACATATGCATGTATAACTAGCACCCAATTCTGAAGAAAAAACTATTCAAATCTGTTAAAATTATACTAGTACTTACCTTGCGAAATACATTTATGTGTACATATTACTAGCTACTACAAGGTCTGCTTTCCCAAAATAAATTTCACATTTTGGGATCAAAGGTGTGTCTGGGAATCAATGATTCCACTAGTTTAGAATAACAATAATTTCTTTTTCTGTGTTATTTTGTTTCAGATAATTACTGTAGTGTGATTCAATTGCATTGTATTTGTTTGGCGTTGTATCTGTATCTGTTAGGCATTGATAATGCTTAATTGTATGAGTCCACATTTTATTTGTATGGAGCATGAGCATAAAAAGGAAAATGTTTTAATAGGGCATTTGTAGTAATGTCTGTACACATGGCTAGTAGTGGATAGAATGAAATTAGAGGTAACCTGTGCCAAAAGAGGCAGGACGTAACTGTAGCCAGTCGTAGGACATAAAGTCATAATACAGTAGAAAAAGGTATTTTTTGATGCGCCCATCAAAGTAGCAGAGTCGTGAGTTTCCTTATCCCAGTATAAAGTATCCAGCTATATGGCATATAGGGGAATGGCTAGTGTAAGTGTATGGGTATAATGGTTATAGTTAAGATGAGTAGACGGACATGGGGTGGTCGTTGTGAGTCGTGTCCTTTTTCCTGTCATGCCGTTCCGTGTCTGTCTCTGTCTCCTCCGCTCATTCGACTCCGTCAGTCCTGCCCCACAAAAAAGAGTTACCGGTAAAAAATGCCGGTGAAAGTAGTTTTCTCCTCTGCCATCCTTGTGGCTCTTTATTTTAATGAGTGCTACTCCCACTGACTGGCAAGTCGACTAGTTTGCTTACACCGGTGCATGCGTCCTATTCCATTGTGCATGAATGGATAAAGTTTTTAGCTGTTTCTGGACATTTGAGGAGAGCTGAGTGTCGTATCCCGGCATATCGTGCATATTCATAGTAAATACTGCCAAGGTACTTTAGCTACGTATTCGAACGTTTACTAGCCATCCAGACTCATATTTTCTCCAGCTAAGCATCAACTTAAAGTCGACGCGAACGACTAAGAGCGTGATTCGGGATGAAGCAATGTTTTCTATCTCTCCTACATTCTTCACTAATATGTATAGCTATAGATATAGAGGTACTATAACATTATTATGTCTATATATGAGCAAGGATCCCTTGCAATCTATACTCACGTTGGAATTACTCTAACAATATACAGTGACTAGTGGAGCATGCATTATTACAGGACAGACAGTCATTCCGCCAGTACATTACCAACTACATTGCTACTTGCAACAACACACTACTGAGACATATACATATGATTATACTATATATTATTATATTATATTATATAGTATATCTCCTATATGTACATATATCTGTGAGATGAGTATGTCCAATGTTACACGCACATAATTTTCATGCAGACTTTCCAAAGAGCTCCGTACAAGAAAAAACTCGCTCCAAAATGGGTTTCCATATTGTGAATTACGAGGAGAGCTCCACTGCTACATTGTCTCTTCCTCTCCTCTACACATCCCTCCGCTTCTTCTGCTACGTTGGCATCTTATATACCTATAAAAGAAAGATTTGGTTGTGCAGGCTAGGGAAAGAGACACAATTATATAGGAAGTAGCTGTAGTTACGACAAGCAAACCAGTCAGCCCATTTTATCATGAATTTCGATGTTCTCTTATAGACTTCTCCTTCCTATTAGTATTTTACTCTCTTGTGGAGAACTTTGCCAAATCCGAGACAAGACTCAAGCTCAACCAACAGCCAAACTCTATAGTACATATACATGGATGGCATGTAGCAGTAACCACCTAAACTTTATGTGCCTCAGTGTAACCTTGCATTTCCCCTTCTGCCTCCCTGGATTTTATATATAGTCTGTGTATATGTTGTCTGAAGATGAACTCATAATATATTTACCAACACTACATCCATGTAGGTAAAAACTACAAAAGAATAGGATTTTTCCTTGCTAAAAATAAGTTACAATAAATATACAGTGCCTACTTTTTCAAATTCTATCTTCATTCCATGAATGAATTTACATATACGCAAAGGCAACTTCGCTAAACTTGAATACTGTGCTGTGTGCCAATAAAATATGTTTTATATGGATGTGCACAGCTTTAGGTGTAAAACTTGGCAAAGTAAAAACGGAACATCATGCATTATGTATTGGTAGCCATCATTGCAGTTTTATATAAATTCTATCGTCCTTGTTTCTTCACTTCTACTTTTCTATCTACAGCTTCACCAAAGTCTCTACTAGCTATATAGCACAGATGAGATCCAATACATTTATGATTTAGGTCTTTGTCTACTATTGACACTAGATTTTTTAATTGATAATCGCACATATATCTATTCAGTTCTTGCACACAGTCAACAGAATTTATATCATTTCGAAAATTACTTACTAGTTACTTTCAAAGTTGCCCCAGATAAACATTTTTCATAGAAAATGATCATAATATTTCTAAATAAGCAACAGACGCAGTAACCAGTTGCAAAATGTAATACCGCCATAAAAATAATGAAATTATTACTGTAGAATGTTTTTCTTAGATTGGGACTATAATTTATTAGATTAGATATTTCGAAAGTTTAATAATCATCTAACGAAATCGTCGCTATTGTTTATAAAACTCTTGTTGAGAAGCTTGCACTAATAATTCAAATACACTCAAAGATTACGCTTCCCAGTT
>JAAAYG020011977.1:9679-22989 GCA_009936455.2 Tomocerus minor
AAATGAATAGGAAAGCATAAATATATTAAAATGAATAGGAAAGCATAAATATATTAAAATGAATAGGAAAGCATAAAAATATTTCATGGCATAGTTCTAATAATATGTGTTAAGAATAAGGATACAATAATTAAAGAACATGATAATTTTGATACTCACTTGAGACCAAGCTTACTATATCCAGATGGACACCAAGAAAGCTGAAATGTTTTCAAAATTAGTTAATTTATGACACTTAAAATAATTAATGAAATTGTCAGACAATATTAGGCATCAAAAGTACAAACCTCATGAAACCTGCAAAAAAGTAAAGGAGGATTAGAGCGAAAATTCTATAGCATGCTAAAAGTATAAAATAATTGTGACATATGAAAAAATTGTACCAAGGACACCAAGTTCTATGCTCGCAATTGAAAAGAAAACTGCCAGGGATGTAAATAAATTTGGAATGAAGAAAACTGTAACAGCCATTACGACGAGAGCAGCAACGATAACTAATTTGATGGTTAGTTCCCGTATAATAATCGACTGGACACAGAAATCAATACAATAATTTTAATTTATGATTTGGAAAATTAAAGCCCTAATAAAATAAATGTACCTTTATTCCTATAAATATTTTAAAATCTGCAGTAATTAAGCTAAAGTATTTATAAAATGCTCAGAGATTAAAAATATATAGTTACGAGGTTTATATGATTACCTGGTCCACAAAATCAAACCATGGCATAAATGCAGTGGCATTAAGATCTTTGTACTTTTCCAGCGTAGATCGAAGTTCCAGCACCATATCCCGCAATCCATTAATTTTCCCGAACCCCGTGGTTTGTACTATGTATCTGCTGGCGATAATTGATGAGTTATCTTCATTGAACTTAACATCTAAATGAGTGCGCATCCCATCGTGGATGTACTGCTCCAGAAACACTTGGATGAACTCCTTCTCAGTCGTCACGTTCAATTCAACCAATTCTTTGTAGGCGTCTAAGTAGCGAGTGTAATCTCGCAACCAATTTTCACTGTATTCACTCGTCATGTATGTCAATCCGTAAATCTCCTGCAGCATCTCGTCCACTCGCCTTTGAGTTTCATTTGTAGAATAGTCCAGTGGAACTCCAATTACTAACTTTTGTTAGAAAATACATCATTTATAATTCACATTTGTCATTTAGAAAAGGAAATAGTCTTCCTCTTCACAAAAAATTATAATTTAAGAGAATTTAAGACAAAAGAAAAAAAATATTCCCGGAAATACCATATGTTCCCAAAATAAAAAATAAATGTCAAAAACTACAACTTTTACCAAATTATAAAACTGCGATTTCCCCGATAAAATAAAAGTTACAACATTGGAAAACAAAAACTTTCGGAAAAATCTTTTCCAGGAGTTTGAAACTAAAATTTTCCTATTGAACCCAAAACTTTTAAATCTTTGTTCCAGCTAAAAAAAATTTAACAAAGCTGCAGTTTATCAGAGAAAAATGAAGTTTATTTTTATTTGTGAAGTTCCAAGGAAAATTATTTCTTCTGAAAAATTGCATTTTTGCGAATAAATCGTAGAAACTATTGCACTTTATCATAGGTAATTACCTGAAATCGGATGCCGTATTCAGTATAATGCTTTTTCTGTTGATGAATAAATTGGGCCATTTCACTATCATAACGAACTAATTTTTCGACTTCGACGCCTTCTTCGATGCGTGACACTCCCCACAAAGATACGAGAATGTAGCAAAAGAAAGTAATGAGGACGAGAACTTTTCCACATTTAGTAGTGACGGCCTTTGATAAGTCATCTCGGAAAAATGCCATTAAAGAGTTCTCGGATTCATTGAGTGGATTCTTGGGATCGGATTCGTCAAAGCCTCCAGTTAGGAATAAACGCTTCAATAAAGGCTCGTTACCTGACAATTAAATTTGAAAGTTCATTAAAAGCTCACTTAATTATAAAATAAGTATTTTTAGGAATGACTGAAATGCCTTACGAGATTTTGACTTGGGAATTGCTTGAATCCACCAAAATAATGAATGTTTGTTGTTTTCTTCTTGGAAGCCAGAGATAGCTAGTAGTCCTCCGAAGAAGAACAAGTGAAAAATGTAAATGAACACCTACGAAAAAAAAATACACATGTAAGAATCGTGGTTCAAAATTATGTGATAAAAAATAAAGTTATATTTTACACTTACGACGCCTGTTCCAGCACCTAAACAAAATAACTGGACGGATGGGATGGGAGTGAAGACTCCAACGAAAAAGCTTAGCATGTCAGTGAGGGAAGTGATTGTAATTGAGCTTCAATTGAAAATAAATTATTAAATCATTAATAAAAACAGAATAGCTCTTAGGAAAAATATTTAAATGATGACGAGAAAGTTTTCAAAGCTATCCGTACACAGCTGCATCTGCATAACATTCCGAGAGACGTTTCTGCACACAATCTCGACAATTCGTCTGTCGCCACGCAGCCAGTAACACAAAAGTGTCATCCAAACCTGGACACAAACATAAACAAAAAGGAAATAAAATGGAAAGTAGATGGGAAATGTAATCAGTGCCGTATTTACAACTCAGTTTTGGGAGCGGCAAAGCCAAACACATTAAATTACATTTTCGAAAGCTTTAATTTGCGCGTAGCGCGAAAAATTTTGTGCCTTTACCCCATAAATTGATGAAAAATATCTAATTTCGCACGAAGCGCGAAAAATTAATTTCCAAAAAATTTTAAAAAAAACATCTTTTTTTCTCGACATTTTTTTGGAGGCGGGGCATTTGCCCCGAAAGCTATCACCTCAATACGCCCATGCTTGGAATATGGAATTCCATGCATGTAAACGCCGCGACTCATTTCATGTGATTTTTCACGTTGTTGTTGTACATTGCTAAATAAATTCACATTCGTTTAATTAGAAAATTGACAATAGTTTTTATAAGGAGTCTAAAAAAAGTTTACTGCGTAAAAACACGGTAAGTAGTAAGTACATATCTACGACAGAAGGTCATTATTATAGTACTCAAGTCGAAAAATTAAAAGGAAGCTAGGGAACATTGCGTGGCACTCTTCACTGAATTAATAGTTCTGTTTTTACGAAAACAATTTTTTAAATCCAATTAATTAACATACGCAGGGACACAACAAACATAAAAAACAAGTTTGCATAAAGTACCTAGATAATATATTGGAACATGCAGTATATTGGCAGAACGGGCTATAAAACTCGGCTTATAATACGCAAATAATAAAACTACTACAACACGGGCTTTCCATTCACACTGAAAAGTTCACATGAGATGTGTCGATTTGGTATTGTTTCTGCTCATTTACTAATACAAGTCCTATACGCAATAAAGTTGCAAAGCAACAAAGCAACTCCCCTGTAGAACATAAATGATGGAACATGGGGCCTGAGCTTGGAGCAAATTCTTGTTTTTCATCTACTACATATTTATAATCTATATATATACAATTATATATATATATATATATATACATATATATATGTCTGTGGAATATTTGATATAATATGCCACACTGAAAATAAAGTTGTTTGTTTTTATAGAGACGTTGTTGTTTTTGAAAGATTAGTTTCTGATAATGTAGGGAAAAAAATTACACCTATTATGGAGACAAATACCCGCATCACACAAAACCTAATTTTCGATGTTTTGTAAAAGGACTAGCTACGGGCATGGCCTGTATCATCCCCGCCCCATATATGCAATTGTTATTTATTTGTTATTTTTTCTTATGGTAGTACAATGACATTAAAGGCTGCCTTTTCAAATAGAGTAGCATCTACCTGGCTAATAACGAAAAAGAATTCTAATAAAATCAAAATCTCCATTTGTAGAATAATAGACGAGAAAATAATGATTTTCATTTTACTCGGCTTTTTGTATAAAAAGACGTCAAGGAAAATATTCTGGGAATTTCTAATGATATTATTAATGAGGAGACAGATATTATTATTTTATATTACTTTTTGGAAAAGAATAATATAAAAATGCACATGACTGTTGGTCTGGACCAGAAAATATTAATATTTCAATAGAGTTGTGCTGTAACTCTAGCGGCGTTAAGTAGCAAGGTCATTAAACCCAAAGATAATAAATATTCGACAGAAGTCATGCATATATGCTTCTTTTAAAAGCTGATTTTTGAGGGTGATCGCATGATCACACATGTATTAAATTTTTCGCATTTTTATTCTCCGTATATTATCCCAGAAACAAAAAACCGTTTATGGATAAAAGAGATGAAGTAAGGCTTGAATTGGATCATTTCTAGTGGGTACAGCTCGGGTACCCTATTAGAGGACCCTGCTACAGAAAAATTCTCAGTGTAGAAAAATGAAATCTCAGGTTGTGCATTACATCGCAGAGGATCTACTTGGATGAAGATGAAGTGAAAAAGAAATTACGTTTACGTACCTATGCCGAAAATAATGAAGGGAACAGCACAGTCCATCAACATCAGCGGGCGCCCGAGAAAACACAAAACTCCGTACGATCTGATTAGAAAATCCCAATTCTAATTAATATCATAGTAATAAATAGTGTTGATTGATTACACGAGCTTCTCTCAACGCTGGGAAATATTAGAGGTAACAACAAAAAAAGACAAGTATAATTGGGAGATGCCATGCCCAATGTGTTTCCAGGGTTTCTTGGGGGTTTTTTTTGGTATACAAGTGAGGAAATTCCGGGGTTTTAACATGGGAGTTCCGAAAAAGCCTTCCGAATGTAAATAACCATTCTCTCCGTACTAAATCCAATGGCAATGGTAGGCATCATGTCATGAAAGCATCCCGCAATGTCTTGTCAAGAGTTTATGCCTTTAGCGGATTTAAGACAAAAAAACGTTAATTTCCTCACATGTATACAGACGCCCATCAAAAATCCTGGAAACCCAAGGTTCCCCAAAGGTGAAAAATATTTTATACGTCCCAGTGGAAAAAAACATACTTCATGCATTTTCAATACTAATTTGCCATTTCCCAATTTTAAGTTTTGCCCAGTCGCAAACACTGATAATTTGGAAATAGTCTACATTTAAAAATAAATAATTTTTCGAAAATGCTGGTTGAGGGTTTTTTCAGGCATGTCTCGATTAACCCCACTTTGATTGGTAACAACAGGTACTAATGGCTAATTATTTGTTTAGGTACGTTGAAGCAACTACACTATATAGTTCGAAATAATTATGTAGGAAATATTTAGATGTTTTTAATTTATTTACGAGCCAACAGCCATGATCGCGGAAACCATTCCATAAATTCCTAGCATTGGTTTAGATCTAACACAGTCGGATTGCATTGAAGTAATAACAGCAAAAAGTGCAGCTGCAAACCCACTGACGGCTGCATGGTGATAGACATACAAAATTGTTAAATTAACCCGATTAAATTTTTATCGATTGATTTATATATATTAGTTCATCCGTCCTTACTAAACGCAGGTGCAGCCAGTAACATAGTCGTCCATCCCTCGATGGCAAATGTGTAAAAACTCAAACTGAAAATCATCGAAAAATCAGTTAAACTGTTATCAGTAATTTTTTGACAATGTGACATCCGTTTAACACACAATCATTTCACCAAGGGAGTAGCCAGAGAATTCATTTAGAGAGGTCTTGAGAATTTAAGGGCATTCATTTAGCTATAAATTCCGCGAGGGCGAAAAATTGTCATTTTAACTCCAAAATGATTTTTTTTAAATAGCCCATTTTGCATGGATAATTTTGCATCTTTTAGAAAATATTTTTTTGGAATATAGGGGTTGTGGTTTTCAGTCTCAAGCCCACCAGGCAGGAACCGACCCCATGGTCATTGACTTTCGAAAATTCTATTTGGCCTAGGTAATAGACTGGTCGGATGTTTACAATGAGCCTGTAACAATACATTAATAGTTTCTCTAGATTTACCGGTAAACGTTAATGTGTTTCCATTTTGAATCCAATTCGTCCAGCCGAGTCATCACTAATCGTTCCCATTCTCTACCCCTGCAAAATATAGATCAACATTTTTTGAATTTTTACTTGATTTTGTATATTGCCCATTAATGCCCCTCAAAAGTGTGTAATGACTTTACCTGGCGTCGTCTTCTTTATTTTCATCCCTAACGACAAAATTTAATGCAATTGCTTTGGCACTTTGTACTGAATATCCATCTTCGGTTAGATTGATGCTTCCTAAAATAGCTGAAAGTGGGTAGGCATTAAAAGTTTTCGGATTGAACATTAGAGGGTAACTGAGTCGGAGAGAACCGTTGACAATGGCCGGCATTAAATCAGCCATTTCTAGAAAATTATTTAGTGGTAAACACTCGCTTTTCCATGAAGCACACAAAGCACTCAAGTTTTTGCCATCCACTTCTATGTTAGAAATTATTTCGTTTAATTCAACCAACTCCTCCCACAATTCCGGTTTTAAAATTGTACCTTCATCCTTCTCGGTGACAACCACCCTGAAATTCATTAGAAAAGCAAATTAATTCCTCTGATCATTGAAACTCCCGCCACTATTGGATTGATTAGTTTTTCTATTGAAAATTTTACCGGACAAAACGACCGAACTGAAGTGCTCTTGACGGATCATAAAACGATGGTTTTTCCGGGAAGAATCTCTGAACAAATTCTCTGTCTTGTTTGTTTTTACTTCCGGTGATTGTATACAGGTAAGATATATCCTCGATATAAGTGTAGTACGTAAGTCCATAACTAAAAATTATTGCTAAAAGCACGGGAAAAGCAACGCACTTTTTAGGATTCTGTGCCACGAATACTCCTAACGATGCGAAAAATTTAGATAAAAATTTGCTAATGTAACCCATTTCAATTGTTTTTCCGTCCCACTGTAAACAATGGAAATTCAGAAGATGGCACTTCAGTTTTATTGGAAACAAAATCCAAGAAAAGTAGAAGGAAGACGACTACGCAGCAGAAGCGGTAGAAAAGAACTGAAAGAAACCTTTACGCAAAGATTAAATCTTCCATCCAGCCCTAATAGCACTATCAAAAAAAATCTTCAGGCTCGTATAAAATAATTTTCACACCAGATCTGACTCCAGGAGCAAGAAATCAAGGAATAGCTTTAACCGTTCTTTTTAGGAGGTACCTATTCAACACTCTAATCCAAAGTAAATTCCGTGTAGTGCACAAAGTTCAACGAAGACGAGTTGAACATCCTAAATACGATGTTTAATCCTTTAATTTTACTTGTCCGTGTACAGATACTGCTTGGAGGAGCCTAATTGCAGAAAATACAAGATAATAAATGTCTTGCAAGTGCACAGTGAACTTACCGAGACACACACACAACTAAGATGCGCAATTATCTTCTACATGTGGCTACAGTGAAATGAAGTAAAAAAGAACATGGAAAGAACTAACCAATCCAATTCCACTTCCACTTTAGTATATGCAAAAACTAATTTTATTTATTACTGAACTATATATTATAGCCATATATTAATAATAGGTATATGTCTCGATTGTAGATGTTATCTAGGTTCATGAGTTGAATCCTTATCTACCATAATATTTTCTATTGTGTGTATCCCTCTTTTCTCAGGCTCCAGGAGTTGGCATTGACTTTTAATGGGAATACATTTTGCACGCAAAAAACGACAATTATTAAGAATAATAGAATCTGATTGTATGATTAATATACACAAATAACGCAGCTGTACAAACATCAACTAATTGCTACGCTATAAACGACTCTAGGAACAAACATTCGGAGAAGCACGTAAAACATTCTAATGTCAACCTTTAATTCTTTGCCATAATATTTGCATATAATATCAAATAAGGAACAATAAGAGACAATGGCCACATCTTTTTTACTACAGGATGACCACAGCCAATAATATTTCAAAAAAACAGCATCTTTTGTAACAATGAGAAGATTGAACGCTGTTAATGTAGACTCCTACTGCGAACAAGTGTAGAATTGCATCATCTTGATATCCTGCAAAAAACTTTGATTGTGTCCGTATGCAAATGAGCCAAAAAGATCCCAATGTAAAGTGATACTCTGTTTTTATGCTAGTATCGGAAAAAAATGCACCTTTGCTAAATCTTTGCACTTTTACAAATAATTGCTATCATAGCTAACAATTATGTGGTGTAGTATAGTTTACATCTTTCCGCTTTCCCAATCAAAATTCACAGAGAGGAATAGAGCAGCTCTATACGAATGACGATATCATTTATTAGCTTTTTGATGTGAAATAGAAATCTTTTTTCTCCCTTATGTTCATAACTCGTAGCATAAGTAAGGGCGGAGTTCCCGAAGGTTTGCAAAACTTCCTGCCAAAAATACCTGGACACAAACGTATAATAATGTTCATTGTTAGGAGAGGAATGAAGAAGGAACTGATTTAAGGATAAGAAAGCAAATTGATCTACAAAGTGATGACGTTTCTACAATAATGAGTGCGGAAAACCATTTAGTTGCCTATCACTGAGCAAATGGGATTTTTTCTTGTGCAATCTGCACCCAATTCCCAATTGCTTCTATGATGTATGAATTTTCTTCAGACATTCTTTCATAGTACAGATAGAGTACAGGAGTACCAAATGACCAGATGAATACCTTCTTGTAGCAGATGGAAACATTGTAAAAAGTTCATGCCTGCAGAGGTACAGAATGTTTTTGCCTGCTTGTTTTATGTAGGCAACAAGGTCGTATTGAGGGGGTAGCCTCGCCGCCTCCCCCCTCCGAAATATCGAAAAAAAGAGACAATTTTTGGAAAAATGCACAAAATTTTTCCGGCCTTTTTCCTTGCGGGAAATGAGACATATTTTATCATTTTTAGGCTAAAATCGTCAAAATTTTCGCGCTACGCATCAATTGGAGCTTTTCGAAAATATTGTAATAAAATGTGTTTAGTTTTCCCGACCCTCCCCCCTCCGAAACTGAGTTTTAAACACGGCACTGGTAGACAAGATAATTATAAATTAATTTATATGAATACTTCACGAGGAGTTTTTCCTACTTTAAAAAGCATTATTTGCGTACATTGGACATTATTTATTGCAGCAGGGGAATTATTACAAGACGGAGAGTTCACTTGCTGAGTGCTCTTATCGACGACTCATATCTTCCGTCCATTTCGTTTCCCATTTTTAGTGGATTCAACAAAAACGCCTCTTCTTCGTTCCTGAGCAAGTTTACCTGGAATGAGAATAATTTCTCAGTCATGAGAACATCTGCTTTCAGATTTCTTGTTCCATGTATTTTATTATTTTATACAACTAGGATGTACGCTGTTAAAACTAGTTATTATTACTTGTATTTTAAGCAGTATAGCTACACCCATTGTCCGTATCCAGGAATTTCTATATTTTCATTTTACAAAGACTACTTCAGTCCAGACATCGAAAAGGAAATAAACGAAATGACTGACACCAGCAAGTTGATACTTTGAAACTAATTATATGTTAAATTGTATGCAACAGCGTCGTGCGATTATATTGCATATATAATTTATTTTTAGTTTTAATTTTTCATTTCCTAATACTTCAGTGGGAAATTGAATGGGGATGGGAATGTTGAAGTCACCCACCCACCAGAAATGCGTGTATATCTTTAGTTTTAGTGATTTTCTGTCTTTGTGCATACTTCACTCATTTTTGATCATAAGACCGCAGTTTTTTGTGATTCCAGAGTATAAAAAACTGAGTTAAGAAGTCTTTCCGCCTTTCCAAAAGTCTATATACTTAATATTAACATCTCGCATATATATCAAAACTAACAAAAAATATTTTGGATATACAGACATATTATACTTTACGCTAGGTACCTCTACTAAAAACAATCAATTGCATAAATGCGTGGTGATAAAATTGATGAACACGTACGACCTTTAGAATTTTTTTCTAATTATTATTCTTTTATAAATGTTTGTTACAAATTAAACAAACAAAACACATGCCGTATTCCGCATTATGAAATGAATATATTTATGAGTTTATAATAACAAACAGAATAATAAATAGAAAAAGCTTTGACTTGTCTGTCTGTCTATTTCACGTTAAAAGTTACGTGCATGGTTTCTTTTCAATTGACTTTTGGATGGATGGATCTATGATTCACAACACCACACCATACCACCACACGGATTAGGAAACATCATCATCATGAAGTTTCATTCATGTCATGCTGAAAGTTATTAGTTTAATCATGTTTAATGTATACACAAGTCAATTACACAACCAAATAGTTTCTTCTATTGTAAATAATTGCTGCATGATATGATTATGATGCGATGTACAGAGTTACAGAGCCGCCCGGAGGAAAAGACGTCTCTAAAGTCTCTATATATTGCTATTCATTGTGTCTATATCTTTACAAAAATTGTCTGTCTGTAGTAATTATATTTCAAAACATTTTTGTCGGATTGCAATAGTCTTTTGATGAGAATGAATGAAATGTTTATGTAACGCTTTATTTATTGACATTCAAATTTGAAATCCTTTTGAAATGACTATAGTTAATTTCGTTCATATTGGGTAATAATCTGCTTTGCTTTGTAAAGGGGCAATAAACATCTGTGAAACAACAATAAAAATATGGTTTCTCCTAATCCCAAATCACATCCTGAGCTTTAATACATTGTGGTCGAGGAAGTTTCATTGTTTGGCCGCTGCGTCGGTTTGCATAATCAATGGCGTATCTGGGGATATTGATTGGTTGGTCCCTGCCAAAACTCCAGAAAAATTTGGAAAATAAAATAATAAAATTTTCTCACGAATTAGACTTTTTTAATAAAACTACAGTAGATACAATAAGTTATTTATACTCCTGGAATTTATTTTCAAGTTAATGATAAAAATTCTAAATAATTGCTAAAATATGAAGTACCTTAGTACCAGCGATGATCTTAAATTTTGAAGCGCCTTAAATGAATGCCAAATGTTGTACATTCCATCTGAGCTCCCTGGCTAAAATTCCTGGTCTTGTTTAAATTACAAAGCTACATTATTTTATTAAAAAATTTTAGGTTCAGGATTTTAGCTGAATCAAAGAAAGAAAAGAAGCTGAAAGTTTTTTATTTCACTTTTAATCGTTTCTCCCATTCTCTCACACAATAATATGTGTGCAAGGGCGTAGCCAGCAATTCATTTGGAGGGGGTATGAGAATTTAAGACCATTTAGCTTTGATTCACTGAAAATTTTTGATATTTTCAAGAAAATATAACAGATTTTGCGAATTTTTTCGCTTTTTTCCAAAAATTTCCTTTATTTCTCCGGATTGGGTGTGCGTAATATGACTTTGTGTGATGACTTTGATGAAGTGTGGCACAATTATTTCTACTCGGATGCACACAATCAAAATGTCAGCTGGAGAGAAGTAATTCCAAAAGGAATCATTGAACATTTTGAAAACAGAGATGACAAGTTTTATAAGTGCCACCACTGCATGGTGAATGAATCTTCTGTTTTGATTTTTAGTGCAATCAAACAAAATAATATTTTGTTTGATTACACTAAAAATTATATTATAATTCCATTGATTAAAATCCTACGTGAACCAGAAATGGTGTATCCTTTGTTGACTTTGTTCATCCGCAGTTATGAAGCGCAATTTTATTATGTAAATACATACTAACATATGCTACGATTTTCAATCAACTCTACTTTTTACATTGTTAAAGCAATCGACATTTGGATAAAAAGGAAGAATTATTGCGGAAAAGATACCACAAATAAATCCCAAGAGATTTTTATCGTTTCAGGATGAAGTTCTCTGTTTGCATCCTTTTGGTAGCGGCGACCGTTGCTTCCACCTCTGTAAGCTTTTTTGATTCAAATTAACACAAATTTTTTGAATAGATAATGATAGGTTATTCACAACATCCGGTCGTATTATGAATACAATTCATTTATCAAAAGATCAATTAAATTAAGTCATCCCAAACGGCCGCGGCCGACGTATGCCTGATTTTAAAAGAAG
The DNA here is from genome assembly GCA_009936455.2 of Tomocerus minor. Taxonomy (NCBI): domain Eukaryota; kingdom Metazoa; phylum Arthropoda; class Collembola; order Entomobryomorpha; family Tomoceridae; genus Tomocerus; species Tomocerus minor. The sequence goes on from JAAAYG020011977.1 coordinate 21,639, forward strand.
GCCAACGTCGCTGTTGCAAGTTCATTTTTTCTAAAATTGGTTAAGACTAACCAGTGGCCAACCAAAATTCAGTAGCTAAAATTAACGTGTTGTAAAAAAAATCTAAATGATTGAGAAAATAACAACAATTAGCAAGCAAACAGTGATTTCCAGAACTAAGTTCTTTTTTACATTTTACTTTTTGTTTTTGATATATTTTGGTACTGCCAAAATGTTTTCAAAAGTTCAAATGAAACAGTCGAAATCAGCAGTTTGATATTACCTTTAATGACACGTTGATATCCAACAAATTATTTGATAAGGCCCAGAGACCCGGGGGGCGCCCACGTCCTGGAGGAATATGGGGATCTCCACAAGGACCTCTACAGGGTTCCCCACAGTGACCTACCAATGGCAACAATCTCTTCCAACAGCTAAGTATAGTAGTACCACCAATATAAACGTACCCACTATGCCTGAGAATGTCAAAAACTAGGGATGACATAAACGGAACAACTATGCCTGACTAAATTGTACATCTCGTATCGTTCATTTTATTCTCGTTCTCTGTCAAACTGAAATGTGTGTATCTTTCAAATAACTGAACATTAAATGTTGTGTACTTGATACTTCTGCTCTGCCTTCATTGGTGCATATCATATTTCATTTCTTTATATACAAAATACAGTACAAAACTTCTATCATTGCTCCAAATAATTGGTTTTCTGCATTATAATGGAGTCAACCAATTAGTAACGCATTACTTCAGCAGTCTTTAGTCCTACTAGTCAAACAGTGCGTGCGTGCTATATAATATAAATGGGGTTTTGCTTCATATCATGGATGTTTGTTAACGGTTAGGCCTCATGTTATTAATAGAATAATATGGCAATTAATGTGTAAGGTTTTGTATACTTCTAAAATGAATCCTTTATAGGCAACTGCATTATAATGTATCCATAATGTGACTAAAAATGAAAATCACCCGGCCAGTTTCATTATCCATCTTTTTGTCGAATTTAAGAATATAATTTTATTAAGAATCAGCAATTCAGTATATTCAAATATATTAAACCATATTCGAATGCTAATTTAAAAAATCAATTCAAAAACATACTACTAACAACAAACAAATAATCATAGCATTGAAAGCATTGCATAAAGAATTGTGCTGCGTGTGCATAATTAATTACTATGTACAAGAGTTCATATGTAGGTATTAAATTTAAGAACAAAATTAAATATTCTTTATCCACAGATTAAATAGATTATTTATTATATGACTGAGAATTTTGTTTAAGCGTGGCGGAATTCAAAAGTTGTATCCATTTCTATCTGTATTCAATTAATTATAATAGTATGATGATATCAG
>JAAAYG020011999.1:0-22985 GCA_009936455.2 Tomocerus minor
TGGCTGGTCGCACGAAATAACACTTATGGTACGGGCTATACCTATAGTCAAATTTTTGAAGCCAATTTTCGTGATGTCCTGTTTCGATAACATAACTTTTTTTGGGTTCCGTTATAATATTATTGTATATTATCTAACTTATTCTGAAATCAAAAGTGCTGTAATCGAAATAGGACATCCGTTTTTCAGTACCTACTTCAAAAGTGAAACTGAATTTTTAAAAATAGAAATTTAAATTTTATGACTCAAATATATGCGTAAAATAAAGGCGGAGTAACGAAAAAAATTACTGTGCAGTCACTTTTGTAATTTTTTTTATCGGAGGCTGTTAAAAAAATAAAAACCGAATTCTTTTAAGGCGGGTAGTACCCTAATGGGGTGGGTATTATTTAGACAAAGTCAGACTACTATTCCTATGGTATGTATTCTATCTATACGTTGTTATTTCAACTCCATGCGGAATATGTACCCCAATGCCCATGCCATAGTTGAAATGGAACATGTCAGTGGTGAATTCGTACCTACAAATCGCATTTGATATAAATCGTTAAAAAGGGGAAGAATTCGGATTACGAATTGTTGTGTGGTAACATTGCTATTGAAATATTCTGGTTTTACCATTAAATGAGGATTGAGCAGAATGCATTTTTGGTATATCGTCATGCTCCAAACGAATATGCGTGCTTGATCCAACGGTAGTAAATTCGCAAATGTGAAATCTGTTTGCAATCCAAGGACGACATCAAACACGTCTGACAAGGCATCGCTGTTTATTCAATAGGGAAATAGTTGACTTCATTTTTTATAAACTTTATTAACTGCTTTATTAATGATGCAAAGAACCCAGAATATGAACTTTTTATAAATGGTTTGATTTTTCATTTGGGATGAAAGTAATAATTAGGATTTACCGATTAGATTGAGAGAGATCCCTGGATACAAAAACCACAATTTTGGCGGCTGTGACGACTCGTCGAAGGGACTGTGCCAAAACCAAGGCCTGCAGACAAGTCTCTTCATCGTGGGCCACTGTCACCCACGCAAAATCAGCCGCAACTACGATAGTCACAGAAATATTTATACAAAAAATAATTTTAGATAAGATTTTAAATGCCTTTAACCCAAGACTAGTGCACCCATTATTTACGTACATCGGTAAATAAGTAACGAGTGCAGTACACATGTTAAACTACTAACTGGTTCTCATAAACATCTATAATTGAGTAATTGATAATTAAAATGTAAATATGAAGATTCTATTACCTGGCATGTTGACGAAGTCTTAGAATTATATGCTTAGAAGGTGAAAACCAACAGGTTTAATTTAATGGATTTCAGTTTTGTAAGTATTGGAAGTTTTGAGCAGTAAGGAACGATTCGCTAAGGGTAACAAATGAAACTAAATTTAATCATGGAAATATTTTTCTATTTATAAATAAATATTTCATGGACACAACAGGTTATTTGTTAGTTTAGAATACAGTGATAACAAAAAACTGGTCTTGATTGGATTTAATTCGTAACTGAGCTACGTACATGGTACAAATGATGAAATTGTTAAATACGTCAGTTGGAGTCTGTCTATAATAATTTTTCTGGTGTGGAATATAAGAAACCAATGATAAAATAGACTAGTTAATTATTGCACTAGTTGTTGTACTGTGTTGCACTTATCAAGTATAGGTACTGGACGTTTCATTTATATAATCACAACTTGGTTATGTAGTTGCAAATTTATCAATTGGCAAGGTGTTTGTAACAAGGAGTTTGTAAATATTTTATTAATAAGAAATACATAAGAAAGACGGCAACCCTATATGAATATAGGGTTACAGTCTTTCTGTATTAAGTAATTAAGTCTTGAAATTAAGTAATTAAGTCTTGAAGAAAGTGTGACGCAGGAAATCCAATACCTGGCAGAATATCTTTGTGCCAACGTAAACTACCAGACCAACCCAAAGACAAAGATAAATAAAGCAGATATTACTAGAAACCTAAAAGCATGTGAATTAATTGAATGGCTCAGGATTAAAAGTCACCATTTCCTTTTGGGTTTTCCAGGAAATTGAAATTTTAGCACACAAAATGTCGATATTTTGCATACCTTCTTTTTCAATTACTGAAACATAATCGAATTCACTTTTCGTCCTGCGCCCATCAATTACAGTTTCTAAAGAGAAACCCTTTTATTAAATAAAACTTGATGATTATTGTATGTCTGGATTGTTAGTACATAAATACTTAAAAACGGTGCCGTTTATGATGTCATGTGTACTTAAACTACATACGAGCAAAAAATTTTAAAAATGGGTATAACGTTTGAAGTATTATTCCTATGCATAATAGGAAGTGAATTGTAAAGGCGGATTTAAATTTTGAACGTGAAAATAAACTTATATGTAGCAAATATTTGTTTTCATATCCAAGAGCTCAATAATAGTTTCAATAATTATGGGCCAGTATCAATTTATAAACTTTCGCAATCAACAAGTATAAATAAATAAATAAGAATTTTAAGGTTAAAAATATTAGTGGGATTTTAGTAGAGTGATTTTAGAAATGCATTTTGGAAAATAGTTTCAGATATTCCCACGAAAGAGTAGTTTAAATGATTAAAGATAAGAGGCTGTAACCCAATTCTCTGTGCTGGAAATTATACAAGGCTGGCAGACTGCACTAGAGTGAGTCGCTATTCAATATTAATTAAAATTAATCTAATCCGAATGAAGTGCAAATATAGCACGGGAATTCCCATCCTCAGCTGGAAAACTTCGTCTATTCATTGACGTGGTTAATTACATGGTAATTACTATCTGAAGAGGAATCGTTTTTGTTTGGTGCATTCGCAGTAATTCATCCTCAGTTTTATGCACAAACTGTAATTATCCTGGCAATTTAATTGAGGAGGCAAAAATAGTCAGTTATTTTGCAGTTGGGTAACTGTTTGAACAACCAAGCAATAGTCTAGCTAAAGAGATCATATCACTCTATTCTACTAAATAAATAACGCTCTTTCACATGACGTGTACGTTACTGCAATAGTTTTGCTACTTTTTGAGTTATTAATAGAGAAAACGAGAGAAAGTTCCTGGTGAGTGCATTCTGGACTAACCTATATATAAGTTTAAAAATCGGTAGGCAATAAAAATCTTTAAATATTTTTCAAACAGTTACCCAACTGCAAAATAACTGACTTATTAGCATCGAACATGTTTATAGCTCTTGAATGATATGTCACACGATATGTTTTCCATTAAAATCTTATTTTGACCTTTGACATACCCCAGAGGGGACCAAGAATGAATGATGTTAATAATCATTTTACCCTTAAGTTTCATCTAATTCGGATGAGTAGTTTGAAAGATACAACATATGCGGATTTTACGAATATTTTCATTTTGCCGTACCTGTATTGAAACAATTTTTTTCAACATATTAATTATACTTATAATACTTACTCGCTAAAAAAACCAATAAAATGGCATTTTTGAAACCATCAGGAGTTCCCCTTACCTATATCAAATAAAATCTGTCAGTACCTCCTTTTCATTGTAGTCCATAAATTATTTATTGTGAGTATAATAAATAAGTACTGAAATAATAAATTATAAGTTATATAAGTCAGTAATTAAATGGGATAGTTCGTAGATTACAAATGAGAATTTCACATGAGAAGCCCAAGTTGAAAAACCACAGAACTGGTTGTAAAATCGTAAAACTCGCTTTACAGCCCAGAATCTTCAACAACACTGGAACTCAATACACCACAAAATCTAGGACGTATTTGGCGGGGTGTGCAATGTTATTTTACAAGTCTTATAGAAAATATTGCTTGTTTGTTAATTTTTGATAGTTACTAGTTTAGAAGTTTCGAGGCTCATTTAATAAGAAGCGGCCTCGTTTCTTTATAGGATCCTTTAGTCTGTCTGTCCGTACGTACGTACGTTTACACGATAACTCAAAAACGGATCAAGATGCTGACGTCAAACTTTCAGGATATGTTGTAGGGGTATATGCGACAATCCCATTAGAAAATAGGATTACTCCGCCTATTCATTCCCGTTCTGGGGAAGGAAAATTCTTATGTCACCAACAATACCTGTGTCTTATTTTTTGTTTATCTATTTAAACCAGGAGCCAACCCTAGTCGCTTCTTTTCTACTCCATTTGCAAGGGTTTATTTTAATTTTAGATTTTCTTGTCTGACCAAATACAAATACAGCGTTAATTTTGATTTATTTGTCCAAAATAAAAATAGAACGACATGTTTCACAATAATATCGCTTCACGATTATTTAAAAAATAGCCATACAAATAGTTATTTAATCATAAAGAGTAATATCGTTTGGTGCATTCTGTCTGGGACCTTCATTCTCAATGTTTTATGCTTCAATCACTTTTATTGCGTCTACATTTAGAAGCAATGCAGAAAAATGAGTTGAATTAATTATTTACTATTATTGTTTATGACAAGGGAATTGTAGGTGTTCACTTTACGAGCATTTTGTATGTTTCAGTTTTTCGATAAACTCACTGAACAAAATTATTTAATAAAAATTTTATAAATAAAATCAGATCATCTATTCGGGCGCAATTAAAACAAATCACACCACGCGTACTTCTGTGTAAAAATATTTATCATGATTTCGATTAAAAATTGAAAAGTGGGGAGTTTCGCAATTTACGAGAGGGAAAAATGAGCAACAAAGACCAAGTGGGTGGGAAATTGAAAAATGAAAGTTAAATATACACCAAAGATAAATATGCTCCTAAAACAATGAAATAACAATGTGTATCATTTTATGGGCACACATTATGTACGAAGTTAATGTTGCTTATTATTTATTATCACTTTATCACACTGATAATATTAACAATTACAACTAGCGAAACGAAAAAACGAACTTTTTGTGCCAATCATACTAATAATAGCATACTAATAATAATGATATTGCCTCAAGAATAGCAGAATCAGATGAAAATGGGATTAAATGATAAATTCGTATATAAGTATATCAATTTGTCCTGAGCTCATAAAATCGATTATAGATCTATTAATTCAATACTATAACAGTGAAATACGTTTGTTTCTTCTTAATTAAAACGAAATTATTTTAATATTAACATTAAGATAACGAGGATTTCAATTTGTACAGGAATCAGATCTTAATATTTAAAAAAGGAAGCTGCATTAATGTGGCAAACGTTTTCAATGCCTAATTTGCAATTTACATTTAATTTTCCGTAACAAATCAATGGCAAATTCTAACGATTAAATAAATGAGAATTCTTAACTCTACATCCGATTATTTAAGCTGTGGTACACTGCACACTACTACTTCAGCTTTGTCCGTCCTCTTTCGAGTACATCCCTCTGCAGATTTGTATTATTTCATTTTTCCAATTTCCCGGTTTCCCTGGTGCCTATCAAAATGGGGTGGGAAATGGGACAATCCGAAACTGATATTTATGTATTTGTTCTAATAGAGGTAATTGGGATAACAACACTATAATGTACGTAAACATTACATAATCGCTAATCGGTCTTATATTGAAGGTCTTTGGATTAAAAAACAAAAAACATATACGTACAAATAACTTATTGTGATTTTGCTTGGATGAACACCTACCTACTTATTATCGCACTTAATGTTCAATTTTTGAAAAATCCCTTCTGCTTTTGCAAAATTAATCATTCGTGTGATAGTTTCAGACAAGTCTGGGATCTTCGAAATTGGGGATAATTGTGGATAATTTGGAGCTTTGACGGAACATGTTTCATTTTTCTTTCATTGCGTGACTGAATACAGGATTAGCTCCAGCTACTATATCATTTATTTCTCTGTTACCCAATCCTTCTTTGAACATTGTCAACAAGAAATTGTCTTCAGAAAAAACCTTTTCGTTATATTCTTTCCACTCAACTATTTTTAAGTTAGATCCAATATAAGATGAAATGGATGGTTGCAAATGTCATCAAACTTTTGGGCTAAATATTATTTTCGTGTAAATGTGTTATTGGTCACAAAAATAGCAATTTTAAAAGTAATTAGAGATAGCTATGCTCGAGTTTTAATAATGTAATCATTTTTTAATCTTCAGACTCTACTTTTCGGTCATTATCCGAAAGTCTACAGAGCCTAGCTGCTTCTGTAGTTGGATCTGGAGCATTGATTCTACATACAACCTCACTAAATGGAATTTTATCAACTTTGTCAAAAGCAGGCCACTTATAATTTTTCTATTGCCCATTCTATTCATGAATTTAACCTGGATTTCTTTGTCTTGGGAATCAATTAATACTACAATACCTATTTGACAGGAGTTATTGTAAACAACACAAACATAATTACCGATTTGAGCGTCAAGGGCAAGGGATTGTGTAACCCTATCCTCGTTAGCAGGCACTACAACAGAAAAACGTTTTTTGACGGGTAAACATGACAATCTTTTTTCTTCCAATGTGTGGTTCTCAACTGGAATAAATGCATGGAAATCTCTAGTTCCAGGAATTGTCTTCGTTTCAATATTAGCTATACTGTTCCTAAAATCTGATACTGTTTCTTTTGTCACATAAAAGAATTCCAGTTTTATTGTCTTTGTGGTATCACAAAATGTATACATTGCAGAAGGTGTTGTAATTACGCTATTGTTTTTTACAGACTCACAGGTGGATTTACCATTTGATGTTGCAGTGAAATGCCATTCGGCCTTTTTATTATACTTAGTATGAAACTGAGTCAGATAATAAAAATTATTACGATTTTTATATTGAGCTGTGGTTCCGTCTGAAACAAAATATATTTTCCTTTGTCTTTAAAATATATTAACAGCTTTTTCATTATAATGTAAAGAAAAACTTTAAAAGTAGTTGCGTCGTGAGTCATTTCGTCACTAATTACGAAATAAGTTTTGTACATAAATTCGTGCTGACATTCATCATACCAGTGTGCAACAAACGGACGGATGGTTGCATGCTGGTTATTCCAGTGGCAGCCTTGAATGGCAAAACCTCTAAGACGATGGTATTTTCCTGCTTAATAACTTTTGTTTTTAAGTCTTTTATAAAGCTGGCTTGTTCTTTAGTTATGTAGTGATGCTTCATAGTTTTGGGAAAGAAAGTTTTAAATCTTGTACAGAATTGATCCCTGCTTTCTGTAATTTTAACAATATCAGTTCGGTCAGTATGAAGCCACTGATAGAAAGTCACTTCCTCGTGGCCATCAAGATTAATTTCGTCGCCTGCACCTTCTTCATTGCCATTAGTCTCCGTGCCTAGCAAAAGTTTATCTAATTCGTCATAATTAGGCTTGTGAGCATAAGCCGAAATAATAGCTGGACTTAGGATTTTGACACATATGTAGCTAAAAAATCTGCCAAAGAGGTGCTTTTATAGACAACTTCTAACAGATTCTTAAAGTTTTCATGGCAAATAATAGTGCAAACGATTAAATCACCTTTTGCTCCAGGCCATACACAGTTAGGAGGCTTTATTCTGGCAAAAGTTGATAGTGACACTTCCGGATTGTTACTTTCATCCTCCCCAATCTTCTTCACATACAATTGGTATAGGTCATTTTGGGAAAATAGAATTTTTCGCCTTGCTATTACTTCACCCTGGACAATTCGCGTTGCTATAATTGATGGGTCAACTCTACTATTAGCGTAGTCTAAATACATCTTTATAATTTCATTCTTAACAAAATTGTTTAATGGCTTTCTTCCACAATATTGAGGTATATAAGAAAAGGAACCCTTGGTATGTTTTAGGTATGATGCCTTTTCTGCTTCGTAAGAAGAACAAATGAATAACGATTTAGTCGCAGATATACTCATACCGTATTGGCTGCAAGTTAACATTTGCATGCGATCTTTTTTTGTTTTAGCACCTGTAAATTTTTGTTGAAGATGCTCCACTAAAAAAGAACAGTCAGGACATGGAGCATTTGGTCGAGGCGTTATATCGTCTTTTGCAAAATTTTTGAACTTGGCTTGTAAGTTTGTTTAAAGTTCAGAAATCTTAGCACTTAACCTACCCTTCCTATGCCGATCAGATTTAGTCAATGGCGTTAAATCCGGAGCCATGGCTGCCATACTGATGTTAACATCAACTAATTCAATGTCAGTTTCTGATACCAGAGATGGATTCGTTGCAATTGCTTCAGAATGGACACCATTTCCATTACTACTTGATAAGGGAACGCTTCTATGACTTCTGCCATTACTACTGCTTTTATCGTCGAATATAGCTGATTCCTCTGCTAATATACTGCCTGATTTGTCATACCGTACTAATTGATTTGAATACTTTGATGTACTTGGGGTCATTTCCGTTTCATTAAGGGTCAATTGAGACTCATAACTTAGCAAATTTGGGTGCAGACATGTGGAAAGAGCTAGTTCAGAAGAGGTCAAACCTGAATCTTCTTGAGGAGGGCGTTGTCCTATGCCTACTATGTCCTTAGCCTTAAATGAAGTCCCAGGTCTGCACTCGATTCAAAAAGTCAAGTTAGGTACTAAAATAACAACGCTAGTAACGTGAATAGGATCATCAAGATGGAACATTAAAACCTTACTGTTCCTAAGCATTAAAATAGAGTATTAAAGTCCTGTGCTCGATAAAATGCGTTGAATTTGGTACATTTGAAAAATAATAGCTCCTATTACTTAATCTTTTCTTGGAACACAAGAAAAGGATTTTTATTTCTTCATGAACGGTTCACATGCAGTTTTAAAAATGTCAAATATTTTTAAAATTGGGTACATAGACAGGACGGTAAGAAATTGGTAAATATAAAAGAAATTCCGGCCAACAGGTCCGTCATAACGAATTTTGATTTCTTTCAAAGCACTTGTAAAGAAAATTATTTTCCTCTTTATTACAACTTCGTTACTTCTTTAAACATGCCATATTTTTCCTATTTAGTCATTTTGGTTTTATTTACCACTATTCCTTCTTTCAGTAAGTCAGAAGGAATTTCGAAAATTCCTGCCCAAATGTCTTCATCTGATGATGACGACTTTTGGAAAGATAGAGCAAACATATTCTCATCGAAACTAGAAAATATTTTGAAAAATTCGAGTATTAACGGAAGCCTGGAGAACACATTTGTGTTCAAATTTTATTTGGCAATCATATAGCTGCGGGAACTACAAAGGAGGTTTTACTGTAATACATTGATATACACAGATAAATAAAACGATATATAGGTGATATATAATATGACCTCCCTACCGATTTAAGACTGGAATTAAAAAACAAGAATATCGAATTATGACGATGACGGTGGTAGTGACGATAATGTAACAAAACAAACGAGTGTTCATTATAGCTGCTTAGCAGTTTGTCTAGATAAAGTTTTTTGAGTGACACCCAGCGTCTGGTGCCACTTTTGTGCAACTGTCGGGCACCCCTAACACAAAGGTATCTGACGCCGATACCACCGATACGTATAGTTGTTTTTCTACCACTGATGTAGCTACATATGATTTTAAATGAGTAACCTGGTAGCTAGAATTGCGAACGTAGCTTATTGACAAGATTGACATAGTTTAAAATAGGATTTTTTTTATGTCATAAAACGATACAGGCACTAATTTGCGGTCACCAAGTGCACGATATTTGTTAGATCCAACAGTATAGGCATCGTAAACTATGACAGTATAGAGCGATTGGCGGCTGACCAAAGCGGGCAATTTTATGAATTTTAGAGCCATGTTGGGGCGTAACAAATATTTGTTTAGCACTGAATTGCATGGATTTATAGATAAAATTTTAATTCTAGGGTCGATTAGTGTTAAATAAAATGTTTTTGGTGAACTTTTTAGTTGGGATTTCATAAACTATAATCGTATTTACCCTTTTAAATTTTTTCCCGATTTTCACAATGAAGGTAAACATTTTAAATACAGTAAAATGTGAAGCTCCATTACAAACGCAGAAGTTAGTGTAGAAGGCACAATATTTTTCCTTTTTCATTGCTATTTCAGTTCTGACCCCATTAGAGGGTTTATATTATGTGTCAGAAATTTTTATAACTTGCTCAGGACTAATTGTGTTATTTTTCTTTCTTCAATAACTTTGAACAACAGCTTTCGTAACGGGGTATCATATTTTACTATATTTTACAATAGTTAACTTCATTGTAAAAATCGGGAAACAATTTAAAGGGGTAAACAGGATTATAGTTTATGAAATTCCAAATGAAAAGTTCACTAAAACTGTTTTATTTAGCACTAATTGACCCTTGAATTAAAAGTCTATAAATGCCATGCAATTCAGTGTAATACACATATTTCTTACGCTCCAAAGTGGCTTTTGGGATTTACTTGCGCGCCACGCTTGCGCATGAAAAATTAGGGTCCCTATATGATTCGTAGGAATCTTTGGAACACAAATTGACACGAGAAATGTTAAGGCCAATTTATGTTTGTAATATTTTGCAACAAGGCGATAATAATTAGAACCATAGCAACATAAACTGTACAAGGGTTATCCCAACATTGTCCGGGTCACCGGGCTTAAGGTTCTGATCAGGACCATTTAACACAGTCCAAAGTGAAGCACAGTACAAAAACACGTAACTCCGCCATCCCGAGCTCAGGATTTATACCCAATAATACTAATTATGTGAGCCTTTTCCACGCACGGCTTCCTTCGAGGTTACAGCAAACAAAAACGGCCGCGTAAAAGGTGAAATATAATCAGAATTGTAATTCGAACATCATGCCTCATGCACAATAGGGCCACTTAATAGTAGAGGAGCGAGACCTCATAAATCTGCTCGAAAAATGGTGTCCACTGCTGTAGTTATGGCGTGTAATAATGGGATAGTACTTAGAGTAGGTAACAGTAGTTTGAAAGTATTTGAATACAATATAGTACCATGAAAGCTTTTAAATGGCTACTAGTAATATCTGTAGTAATTGATCAAATAGTAAATCAAGTAGCAAATCCTATCTCCCTTTTTTGAATGTACATATATGGAACATCGGAATATCACAAAATATTCACAAGGTCACTAAGTAAAGATTCACTTGGGAGAATTTCGACATTTACTTGGTTTGGAAACTACGAAATTTTAAAGAGAAATTTTTCAACGAATGGGAGAACAATCTCTTTAATAAACGATAGCGCCCAAACAAAGTACAATGGCAAAATTCAAATAATATTTAGATAGTGACCTGGTGATCATTTTGTGCTAGTCAGATGGTAGATACGTAGACTCATAAAAGTCCGTGGGACTTGGCTAAAGAATGACCCAGCTAGTTGCTTTAACTTATTGATACCTTAATAGGTTTCCTGCTTGCTTAGTACTACGCGTAGAGAAGTTAAGTTAGAAACTAGCTAATCCACATGGTCAAAGAATATAATGTTCTCTGAGCTACTGGTGGTGACCTATTTACTCTAGTGAACTCATCTTTATCTGGATAATCTTATTCACATCCATATGTAACATAAATTTTGAACGTTTTACATCAATTTAATCAATTCAAAAGAAATTTCAGATACTACTGGACAGACAAACAGACAGACATAGTAATCCTGCATAGAATACTCATCGATTCGACTGAATAAACAAAATCAAAAATAAGATTACATTATTATATTAGGCATACATTCGTAGAGAATAGAGAAAAACATTAAGTTGACTTAGCACATGTACCTGAAGTTTAAAAAACGCCGCGCAATAAACAACAAATAGTTCTTCAAGCCGACAGACAAAGCAACACAAGCCCCGCATAGCAATTTTCTGAGCCGACTGTCATTTCCCACTGTACCTCTGTAGAAGAAAGTACCAAGTACTTTCTGCTGCAGTAGTTTTCGGTAAACCTTTTGATTAAACCGTTTTTTATTCAGCTCTTTCATTTAAACACGCTGCAAATTATTTTCTCTTTGTTAATTCAAAATAAAAGTTTGATTTGTTTATTTTCTTTCTAGATAACTCAAGCAAACCGTTGAAACTAACTCATCTGCTCCAGAATGTGTTTTTGTATTTGTTGGTTTTGTTGCAAATACGTGACATTCAACGGACTGAAATGGACCTTCGCTGCATTGAATGTCATCGCCATAATTCTGGCTTGTCATTACGGGAGTAAGGAAGTGTTCAAGCCTATGCACCCGGACCATTATCCACCTTTGAACTACACGGTGTACTCAGAGGCAGATAAAAAGGCACATTGCACCGGCCTTGGAAAACTCGCCTGGAATGAAACTTGTGTTCCGAATCAGCTGACTACCCCCAACATTCCGGATCAATGTGAATGCTCAGATTTGAAGATGTTTTGTGACCCGCAAGAGAAGAAGTGCGTGTGCAAGAACGCTGAGGTCTTCCATCATCATGTCCACCAATTGCGCCGAAACAAAACCAATCACTGCAAAGTGGCCCATCTCGGACTCTGTGAAAATAACGAAGAGTGTGAAGGGCCATACTTGTTCTGCTACTATCCCCATCGATACTTTTTGAAGCCACCACGAAATCTGCAACATGCCAAATTTTGCATCCGAAAAAGAGAAAGCATTGGAAAGCGTGTTGGTGGAGGGACTCATATCAAAGCATCCATTTTAACCGGGAGCCTGTCGGTTATCTTCATCTTTTGTGCCAATCAATTACTACAGTCCTAAAACACTCCACTATTCTGGGTAAGTTATTATAATTAAAAAAATTGATATTCTCACCCTAGAAATTGTGCATTCATTCAGTAAAAGTAAAATTCCTTATTGCATGCAGTACGAAATTATATAAATAACGTTGTTGCTGCTCAAATAGAGCTTGTAAGTTTTTCAGAGTTCAGTTCAAAAAAACCCCAAAAATATTATTGCATATTTTTACGTTTCAGAACAGTCGTCGATTTAAAGGTGGTCATTTACATGGGTGGGGAGAGGATTTCCCCATTAAGGGGAAAACCCTTTTCACTTTTTTAGGAACTAAACTTACGGCGAGATGAATGACAAGGCCCCAACAGAGGAAAGGAAGTCCTGGAGGCAGACTATGCCACCTGTTTTTTTCCAGACCCCGGGTCGGAGCCATTTTCGAACCCCCGGGTCCAGCCCCGCTCCCTTCGGGGGCGGGGCTAGTCACCTGACGTCATTACAGCGCGCTGTATTCAATAATATAATAAGAAAATTTTGGGATTTAACAGATCTTTAATAGATGCAGAAGGACATGTAATTTGCGCGAAGCGGAAGAAAATTTTGGGATTTAACTGATCTTTGAGTGGCGTAGAAGCATTTTATATTTGCGCGAAGCGCAAGAAAATTTTTGGGATTCAACAGATCTTTTACTGATGCAGAAGTACATATAATTTGCGTGAAGCCCAATTTTTTTTAATATAAGAAAAGTTTCCAAAAAACGCTGTTCAGTGCTTGGGACTGAACAGCTTCATCTAATTTCGTCAACCCCACCCTGTATGGCATTTTTTTTAGCAAAGTAACTCTTTTTTTACCTTTATTTTTGGATTTGGTGCAGTTATTTGGGCCCGGTCAGGTAAAAGCTTTCCCCCCCGGGTTCCGGCCGGCGAAATTGTTTGCCTGGAGGATGCAACTGCTGCCCTGGCCAATCAGCCCACCAAAACAGTCAATCATCAATCAATCACAGAGTCAATTCACTTATTTCACTCAGCACAATAAACATGCAAACAGGCAGTGTGCTTAGTGTGCTCGTATTCCGCTTAGAAAACTCACACATACACCATTACATTTTCATTCATCTACTGTTGACGTGTTGACTGTTTTTTGAGGGCCAGGGCAGCAGTCAACAGTTGCATCCACCATGACTTCCTTCCCTCTGTTGGGGCCGTGTCATTCATCTCGCCGTAAGTTTAGTACCTAAAAAAGTGAAAAGGGTTTTCTCCTTAATGGGGAAATCCTCTCCCCACCCATGTAAATGACCACCTTTAAATCGACGACTGTTCTGAAACGTAAAAATATGCAATAATATTTTTGGGGTTTTTTTGAACTGAACTCTGAAAAACTTACAAGCTCTATTTGAGCAGCAACAACGTTATTTATATAATTTCGTACTGCATGCAATAACGCATTTTTATTTTTACTGAATGAATGCACAATTTCTAGGGTGAGAATGTCAATTTTATAATAATATTATTTTAATAATCAAATAATTATCAAATAATATTTTTGGGGTTTTTTTGAACTGAGCTCTAAAAAACTTACATCCACTAACGTACTTTTACCATAAAAATAGACACAAGATGAAATATTAAATTGCTTTTGTTTTGAATTTGCAGATTCTACATTGGAGACACCAATATACGCCATTTTACAAATTCACAGTCTTTAGGATTATAACACTGCATTTATTACCTCTTGTATATTGTTTGTAGGTACGCAATATGATTTCAGCATTCTCATGAATAAATCTATCTTGGGAACATAAACTTACAATTTACAGCAACAATTTATTTATTTATTATTGTTTATAAACCACCAGTCTTATTTTGAAAACTGCACGCATCAAAAATCATTTTTTGCCTTTTTAAGTTTGGTTACGCACTGTATCTATACATTTTTTCTTTCTTATTTCTATACTACCACAGGTGTAGGTTGCAATTCCGGTAAATAACTGCACACTTACTAATTTTTACACTGCATGTATTTTGAATTGTTTATTATCTAGACCGATTGATATCATAATGTGGAAATCGTAGTACCTAGTCATATAGTCAGTCATCCATTCATAGTCGTTTAAGTTTTACCTGCATATCAAGCAAATGTAGTCAAACCGTAATTACAAGGAGTAAGTACCTAGTTATTATAATAATTATTATTGTTTACGCCTTCATATTTGTTAGACTATTAGTGGCAAGGAAATTAGCCATATTTTATATGCTTCATAACTTTTTATTTCTTTATGGTAACAAAAGTAATAAATTTTCTCATGTTACTATTGTTATTTATTATTTTTTGTTTTATTACATTATGGCGCTATGACTTATGACCTTGGAAAAATTGCAACGATTTTTAATTCTTTATTTGCATTGAATTTCAATCCCATCTCATTTATACGACAAGGATACAGTAAGTAGAAAAGATATTTAAGAATACAGCTAGAGGTTTTCAATAGAACTGCAACTTCATTGGAAAATTTTATAGGCCATTTAGCCAAATTATGGTATTGATTTCATTTACAATAGACGAGTTCCCAAAGTAGTACAATGGGAAACACCCGACGTTCGGGCCACTTTTTAAGGCGAGCTAATGTAGTCTTCTCAGTTCGTCGGCCCGTCTTCATTGTATACTGTATTCCTGATTGGGCCGTAAATGAAGACAGGCCGAACTGAGAAGACTACCTTGGCTCGCCTTTAAAAGTGCCCCGGACGTCGGGTGTTTCCCATTGTACTACTTTGGGAACTCGTCTATACTTAATCACATTTTCAAATCCGTGTTTGCAATTTCGCAAAATAGTAGGAGCGTTAAATTAAATTGGGGCTAAATGAGACAAACCTGAGAAGTCGCAGACCTGTCAATTTTCTAAATAGTGCCATCACCAGGCAGCGCGAAACAAAGCTCGACTGAATGGGTAGCAGCGAAATGCAACTGCTTAATCTGACGACTGTCTGTTTTTAATATTTAACTGTCCGTTTCCAGTTGCCATTCATTTACTGAGTTATCAATTAACATTGCCACTTACCGTCACATGTAATCTACAATAACATAGACTTTTATTTGTGAATACTTAAATCGGAATCGCCACTACCCACTGACTGACCTGACAACCAACGCACAACAGCTCGCAGTCATTTTCCATTACTTCTAACGCTGAACAACGTAAGTTTCTTAAAATATTTGGAATGCAGTATCTTATTACTTTTAAAAATACTATAATCATAATAACAGTCTTTAAGCAATTAAAAATGCAGTTCATTCAGTTATTGACAAAGATTGTCAACATTTCAAATTTTCATTTTCAGGTCGGATTGCTGATTGACAATGTTGGGACAGTTCGGAGAAAAAGAATACCGTCAAATCCGGAGCCGAGCTGAATTTTTGTGCGGCGGAGGTGGCGTTCCCCCGAAATATTCTACTCCGCAGGGTGCTACTACTGCCTCCGATGGACTTCATATAAACCACGAAGTAATTCGAAGAAGAATGAAAATGAATAAGAAGAAAAAAACCGTTAGTCAATTGGATGTTCTCTACGACCAGTTGTTGGAAGAGCAAACTGAAATCTTGGATGATTATTACGACGAAGCTCTCCTCATCCCTCCGAACAATTTCGTTGAACAGCGTCCAGATAATGGAATTGTTTATCGTCAGGGAGATGTGTTCTTGGAGGACGGGCCTGTGTTTGTACGTTTAAATATGATGAGACAGTCAGAAATCGACAATTATAAAAGACCTGGAGCAATAAAAATTACTAACGAATCCTCTTCCCAGAAGAATTTGCAATTTGAGCTAGAGAAGAAGGAAAATGTTGGCTCCAACAAAAACAAGGAGAACATGAAAGGAGAGAAGCACGACACTTTCATTTCAAACCCAGTTTTCAATGTCATTGGTGACGAAGGTCGCTCTGCTAATGATCTGGATATCTCCAATCTGATTCTAGCTACTGCGACTACTTCAGAAACTTCGTTTGAAGTTGAGCAAGAAGAGAAAAATGAGGGTACATCATTTTCTTCAAACGAATCTGCCATCAGTGGCAGTTATGACGAAGATAGCGATGCGGACGTTTTGGACCTAACGGTACATCACAATGAGTTTGACTTCTGATATTACTACATAAACAGTTATTCCTATTTGTCCACTTAAATACCATTTAAAATAAATTGTAGTCAGTAGTAAGTATGTTCATTATACAGTAAAAATCTAAATATTCTAAACAGTAGTGACTATTTATATTTCCAAATAAAATTAAACCTCTAAATTCAATATTAGTTTGATTTTATTAGTTTGACTATTAGTAGTGTCTTTGTTGAACAAGAAAAATATTCTGTAATTTATTTATCTATTTATATAAATATTGTAAGCAGTAAGTACTAAGGAAGATCTATATTTCTAAATAAACTTGACCTTAAATATTGACCTATAATCTGTAACCTTGAATATTGAACAGAAGTTTGAATATTAAGAAGTGAGCTACAGAAATATTCCCTGATTTATTTTGAATCACCTAAATATTGTTTTCCCACGACAGTTTCCTATATTCATGCATTTTAAGGCAAATGCACGAAGAAAAAAATTTCCAATATTCCCGTCAAAAATGTTTGTGTAGCAAAAACCTTTGAAACCGTTCAAAAGGCATATAAAAATGAAGAATCAATGATAATTTATTTGAAAAAAATATGAGGAGAGGGACTCACCCCCTTTGGGGCTATCTTTTCTCCCATTAGAGGTACCTGTCTGAAAATCATAAAAAACGTTCTAAATACATCTGAAAGCACAACTGTAAAGTTTCGTTCAAAAATATCCATTACTTTCTGAAATATTGAACTTTGAAGTCAATTTTTTCCCATTTTGGGTCCTATTTTAAGGGTCTATATCTCGAAAGCCAGCAGAGGTTTTGTCCAGTTTAAAATTTTTAAAGCGTAGTCTGCATATCATGGAACACGTACGCTTTGGCATTTTGCCGCAGACACGCCGATTTTAGAAAACAGCCCTTTGAAGTCAGCCAAGTATTGGGCGTGCATTTTTAGCCGAAAAAACATCTGAGCCGATGTGAGGGAATCGGCACATATAACATAAACATATATAATTTATATGATATAACTTATATGAAACCCTTTGGCTTCTGCTCTCTTCAGGTCATACGTTTCTTAGTAAAGATATACATTCTGGAAGGGCTACTTTGAAATAACTTGTAAAAATAATGTCTAAATTGCGTTTTATATTAAACATGGTGTATCGCGACGTTTATTAAGAAGCGGCTTAGTTTCTTTACAACTCCTTTTTGTCTGGCTGTCCGTACGTCCATCCGTTTACACGATAACTCAAAAACGGATTAAGATGCTGACGTCAAACTTTCAGGATATGTTCTAGGGGTATATGCGACAATCCCATTAGAGCACACGCATTGACATTGCAGTATCTAGTTTTGGAAAATACAAGTTAGATGTGCATCTAATTTCTGAATTTAATAATTGAATTTACGACTCATGCTCCAGAAGAAAATAACGATTAGGCCAATAATAACCCATAAATGTGATCATCGTTTCGGTTTTTCTCAGTTCCCAGGGAAATTAAAAAGAGCATTAAATTAATTAAAAAATGAAAAAAATTTGCGATAATTGACAAAATACAGTAGGTACTTTTACACATTTTAAAAGCCTAATACATACAAAAAGGTATTCTAAATTTTCCAGTTCATAAATGACATTCAAGTAAATGCATAGTAATTGTAAAAAATTATAATACGGAAATATCAAAATTATGTAGGTATAAATGGTCAAGATAAATAAATTAATGTGTTTTTGAGTATATTTGAAGATAAAGTTAATATTTCAGTGTTATTATGGCAGTTTTTCTACTTTTTGTTTTATTTTTTAGTTTCATTCCACCCCATTCTTTGATTTCCAAAACCACCCACTTGGTCTTTTGTTTCCACGGGAACATTCTCCTTCAAACAAACCCATCTCTTTTTTAATCGTGCTTAGAAGTGATTGAACTGGTTTTTTCCATGTTTCTAATATTTTGTTCAATATCAAAAAATCGTATCTGAGAGGCCCTAACTGCAATACAATACAATCCATAAAAAATGTTCTAAGATGTAGGTAACCGGGATTGGTTTTTCATGAAAACTGCCTTCCGTAGCCCCGAATATTGCGGATGTTTTGCGGTTTTCATTTGTATCTTCTCCAGCTTCTCATTCTTCGGATTTTAACATTGCTTTCAAATCCCTTTTTGTGTATATAGTTGAATAACATTTTCAAACATAATTTCAATTTTTGCTTCATTTCCCAAAATAGAAATAAAAAATAAAATGTGAGAGCATATGTATATAATTTAAAAACTACATTTATATTCATTTCTAAGCTGACCTGCTGAGGTTCACTTTCTTTAAAGTCAACAATGGCTTTTAATTTTTTAAATATTAAATCAATCCCTGATTTAAAAAAGGCGGAATTTTCAGTTTTCTGATAAATTCCAATTTCAAGGAACCTTTTAATTAGCAGATCAAAATTTCTACTGTAACATTTTGCAAATACCATCCTTTCAATTCTCTCTACCATTTGGTCATCTTTTGTCAGATAGCAGTAAACAGGCGAACGTCGGTCAAAAATTCAGATAGCTTTCAAAAAGGAGTCAACGAGATATTTTTCATTTTCCATCATTATTTTAAAGTTATCACCAGCCAATAGTTTTGTATACTGTGTAGCGACCAAACTATTTTTAAAAACTAACATTACTGCAGTATGTGAAATTATTTTCAACAGAGGGACATAACTTTCATATTTTAGGAGCAAAGGAGGAATAATATGTTTGTCTTTTACAACGTCGTAAAATGCTAAAAACTTTTCAATCATCTTTCCACTGTCCATTTTAGAGGGATCAATCAACTCGATAGAAGATTTCCATTTATCGAGCATCTTGTATCTCTTGAATGAAGTGTAAACATGTCGGGATGGCGTAAAGCGGTAAGGATCGTAGTTAATCTCGCCATGGACGCGAACAAGAAATTTATAGTTCTGACTGATTAGCTCTTTAAAGTCCAGTATTATTTCTTCTGGTGGAGCGATGAGTTTGCTTGTCATTTCAGATTCATAAAGTCCTCCGAAATATAAAGAGGCAAATGCGAATATAAGAAGAACGACATTGGCAACTGGAGCATGGTCTTGTCGTAGAAGAACTGCTACAGCGTCATAAAATAAAGACAATAATTTTGAAGTAATATTTGATTTTCGTACTAGAACGACAGAGACATTGTAGGCGACTACACTTAAATAGAGAGATATTAGGAGAAGCCAGGAAATGTCATCAAAAATCCCAGAAATCCAAATGAGAATGGAAACATTTTTAAACATTTCCGGTTTAGCTTTCGTGCAGTATGTCAAAACTGTTTGATAGTAACTGACAACAGTTGACGGTGCGAACTCGTTATCGAAATGTGCATGAAATATTAGATGCCCACAAGATCCTGTAGCATCTGCATTGGAAATCGAATATCTTTCTTCATATTTTGGTGTAAAGTTAAATATTTCCGAAAGTTGGAATATCACGGAGTATAAACCCTCGCATCTAGACGAAAATAGATCTCCATTTCGATACATTTCCCTCATTTCCATCAATGGAGTTGCGTAGCACAACTCTGGTGATTTTTTCACAGCGTCTCCTTCGACACCGATGACAATATTTCGTTTTTCCAAATTTACACGCTGTGTTAAGTCGTGCTTTGGAATATTATTTGACATTTCGGGGATTCTCACAATTTCTACAACCGTGTCACCATAAAATAAAACGGTGTGAGCCAACTCAATTCCATTGATTGTGGTTTGGAATAGTAGGATGTAAATGTGGCTATTAAATTCTCTGATTTCTTGCTGAAGAGAATCGCTGAAAAATAATCTTTCTTTCGAATTCAGAAATATCAAAGATACGCTTTCTGGTTTGTATGCTGTGTGTCGCAACGGCAGAATTAATTCTGCTGAGGATTTTGGATCTAAAATTACGTTTACCATGCAATTCATTTTGTTGGGGATTTGTCTCCAGTACTGTAGATCGTTTTCAATGTAGTCATGTAACAGCCAAGGCTGCCCACCTTGATTTGCATTCATAAACAAATCCGTGTCGATTATTGTGAATCTTGAAATATTTCCATAAAAGTGAATATCACACACTGTGAGGCTTTGCAGTAAACTGTAATTTATATCCTCACCTGATGAAACAGCATTTGCAATGAACAACGAGAATATCAGTTTTAATCCAAACATTTTAACTTTGCCAATAAATTCTGATATAATTTGAAATGGGCCTAATTACTCATACAGTGTAAATGAAATACAAAGTAGTTCGCAAATGACTGCAGAGTGGAATGATTTTCGTCTCCTTTAAATACGCAGAAAGGATTGTAAGTATTTGTAAGAACTGTAAAGAGGACATGGTCAGAATAATTTACCCTTTTGAATTATTTAGGTATATATTTGTACAGGGATATGCAAAAGTGTGTAAAGGAGGCTAATAAATAGGCTAAGAACGGAAATGGATAGAGCAAAGTGAAGAGTTATTGAATTTTAGTCGAAAGTCTCCAAGCTGTGAAGCGGTGTTTTTTGTCACGACGCGTTTATTTGCTATCACATTCCCTCATGTAATAATCTATATTACGACTAATATCAATTGTAAAGGTATGACATTTGAATTGAAATGTTACGTAATGTAAATGTGACGTAATCGGTTATTAACATTTTTTCAAATGTTTTTCCTAGTTAATTTTAAACATTTGAAAAATTTAAGAAATTAAGTCGAAAACAATTTTGATTAGGTAAGTTACTGCTAATATTTACAATGTTTTGGAATTATAGAATATTAGTTAAATAAACAAGTTTCTAGTTAGTTAGTTTTAACACCTGAATGCATGTATACACCTTAAGCATTATTTTTTGGATACTTCAACCTTTAAATTAAAGTGTCCTCATTCCAATGATAGGAGATATTTACATATATCTGCATGGTCCAGTTATTCTTGAGTTATTAGCCTGCAAACGTATGAAGCATCTTATAAATGTCCCTGTATATCCGTATGTCCCCGAATGTTAGTACTTGTTATAAAAACTAGTCTGTATAACTTCTTGTAAGTAAATGTTTGGGCATTTTGCTGATATCGATGGGTGTTAGCTTGCCAGATAAATGTTTGTTTTTATTGAGAAGAAATGGGCCGAAGATCCATGAATAAATTTTTGTGGGAAGTCCATACTAAGCACCACGCAAACATTATAGATATGAAATAATATTCAATAAGCTTCTGCTTACATATACATACATCTATCGAAATAAGTTCGAATGTTACGTTGTTACATGTTAATTTCTGTAAGCATAAATAGAGAAATTGGTAAACTGTATGTGCCAAGCTTGTCATAGTGTCAATAGAACAATACTATTTATAAGACTAATAGGATATGCCAGCAATATTAAATCGATTTAATATCCCTTGCATATCCTATTGTCACTAATGTCTCTAATGATACTCATATTTTAACTATGGCCTTGTGAGTATCATAAAATACACACATATATGCACGGATTTAAATGGTTCACATGGATCGTAGAATTTAAGTTTGGAAATGAGAATTCGGCTGAACATTTTAGCATCTCTATTGAATTAACGTTAGCAAGCAGCAGGTAGGCAAGGCTAGAAGCTACAGCAAAACAAGTCAAATCAGTTTCCATACTATGATAAAATTAATTCTATAGAAATGTCCAGGTAGCTTTGAGTAGCGGCCGGGTTAATGCAATTTCATAGTTAGATGTAAATCAGTAAATTATCGGTATATAAAAAGTAAATCGCATTCATCAGAGGATTATTTTCAGAATAATAGTTTATTTGATTGCATTAAATCATCTTCCGCTAACAACAATCTCTGAAAATTAATAAAAAATCGCTGGTATATTAATATACAAATTTGATTTAACCCAATGTAAAATGAAATATTGCAAACAAACAAAAGTTTATAATCAAAAATTACAGAATGGAACCATTAGATGTACATTAGATAAAGCAGGAAAAATTCAGAAAAAAACAGTAAATTAAAAACTCATTTTGTAATCCTAGATTGAGTTTCTGTAAATATTTTTAGAATATTTCCCAAAAACAACTTATTAACGATCACACGTATAGATATTAGGTACATCATTTGATTGACTGTCAAAAAGTTAACTTTCCTTGTTTTGTTTAGGACTATGCTAATTTCTGGATTAGAGCATTCGGAAATTTTAACGGCAACAGTATTTTCAGATGAAAGTATTGGTGGTGGTGTAGTATTTTAATTTTTTTCACTATTAGCGTCAGCAGCATTATTAGATTTGAAGACCGAGAAAT
>JAAAYG020012010.1:0-22973 GCA_009936455.2 Tomocerus minor
TTGGCATTTTTTTTCCCACTTTTCCCACTGGGAAATTGGGAAGCTTCCCACTTTTCAATTTCCCAGTCGAAATCATGATTATTTCCAAAACAATTTCTGCAGTACTATTACTGTTAAATCCATGAATTATATCGGCATAATCGGCAAGCCCACGACCAAAATATTTTTTGGTGAATAATCGTTCCAAAAAAGAGAGCAATACCACAATTCCTGACTTCATTTCCATCCCATCTCTTGGACATAAAATCCTAATATTATTATTATAAGGCATAAGAATGCACTAAAGAATGCTCCCGGTTGTTGTATAAGACCGCGGCAAAATCAACCAAAATTATAATCTTCGTTTCGGCAGTTGTCAAAGTCCAAAAATCAATGAAATTGAAAAGGATTTTCAAACTTTCCAATTACCAAAAAAATATTCAATAGAAGTTATAAATGATGGTGGAGTAAATCGGTATGTTCGGTTGTTAATTATTCATGTAATCGTATCAATTGATCCCCAGGAAATAATCGCAGTAATTCGGATTGAAAACATTTTGCTTGCTTACAGGGTATGCAGGGCAGTGTAATTTAATGTTCTCTCTCCTGGCTAGATTTTGAAAGGAAGCAGCTTCTTAATTTATAATGACGACGGTGGCAGATACCGTAGAAAGGCAAGGCGTAATTGAAGAAGAAGTGGAGGAATCAAAGGATGTTGTCTGTATTCTCTGTTTATCTTCCTTTATGAATTCCACGAGCCTCCCTCAGTCAGGAGACTCAGATACAGAAACTCCTTTCGGTTGGAAGAAGAAAGTTTTCGAATTAACGAAGCTTGATGCAGCCTACTTACATCTCTATGAAAATCGTTACTCCTTTTGCAATGAGTGCCAAAAGCAGATCTGTTTGTTGGAAGAAGTCTCCATCAGTTTTGAAAATATACGAGACCAATTAAAATGTATCAGCACAGAAATTTGCAGAGCTGTTCTTCAAGCTAACATAAAAATGGGGAAATCTGTTCCGGAATTAACTTCAGAGGAATTTCAAGGTGATACAAAGACACAGATTCAAGAAGTCTGTTCCATGTATATTCCTGCTGCATTCCTTCAATTTCCTTCTTTCTATGTAAAAATAATTATTTTGTTTGTAATGATGAATGTCTGACAGGATGGAATGCGCGGCGGATGAAACAAATGCTCTCCGAAAAAAATTCTGACAATTCAGAGGTTCAAGATGGGGAAGTTGCCGACGATGTTGTCATGCTTCATTATGATGCAGATTTAAATGAAAATGTGGAAATTCCTGATATTTTCATCTCTCAGCTCTATGATGATTTTCAGCTGCCCATCGAATTGGGAAACGATTACATTTTGACTAACAATCAATTGCCTAATTTATGTGAAAACGTCCCCATTAAAATTGCAACTTGTGATCCAGCTTTCCATGTCAGTGGAAATGTAATGACTGACAACAGCGAGGGTTCAGCCGCCAGCACTGCAATTTCTAGCGTACTTATCCCGGAGATGACTGATAGCGATACAGTGACTTTATTGGATGAAAATTCAGAGTATTCCTTTTTACAGTTTCAAGGGCTAACAGTGGCGATCAACGCCGCAGAGGATACAACTGAAACTTCAACCCAATCGAAAGCAATTCTGCCTTTTCAGTAAAAACAAAATTATATCAAAGTAAAAATTGGCGCGAAAATGTTATTTATTCAAAAGTTCATATTATATATTACTATATATGATATTTTATTTGTAGACAACTTGATGAAAATGCAAGTGCAATTAAGGATGCGAATATTGGAAGTAGCACAATTGGTAATAATAAGCAACTTTTTAATGAGGCACTGAATGATTGTTTTAGAGTGAAGAGTATCATGATGAATGGTTAATAATAATGGATAGTGTTTACTCTGTTATAAATAGCCGGTTCAAAAGTCTTCAAGTGTCCTATTTGCGACGCTTCGTACACGAGAAAGTATCGACTGAGTCACCACATTAAGACACGGCACAGCATTCAGACAGACGATACCCCAGAAATACCTAAAAAGCAAATTAAATGTTTGCGCTGCCCAAAAACATTTACCAGGCCGTACAGCTTAAAGCAGCACGTGAAAAAGATTCATGGTCAGTAAATTAGTTGTCCAAAAAACCATGGAGCATTCAATTTCCATGAGCTAACTAAATTTAACCTGCAGTTTTTTAATGATATTAATACAGAGAGAGATGTGAATAGCTGTGAAAAATGTAATCGCTCCTTTTCAACGGCCAATTTACTAGAAATCCACAAAGCAAAGCACGGAAATCCGACGCTTGAGTGTCCGATCTGTAAAAAACTCTTATTTTACAGGAAGAGCTTTAAAATGCATTTTAACAGTCATTATACCAACAAATTAGCGGCTCCAGTCGTGACTTGTAACAAATGTGGCATATCCAGCGACTCCCCGGCTTTAATTATCAGTCATATGGATACTCATAGTGAAGATTACGTCTGTTCCATTTCTTCGTGTGAAAAAGTATTTAAAAGTTTAGAACTCGTTGAAGAGCACGTGAGAGAAGAGCATTCTGATAATCAAAAGAAATTCTACTCTTGCACTTTCTGTCCGGACACTTTTGAAGATGAGAAACAATTAGAGGGGCATATGGCTAACCACAATTCCGACTCATTTTTGTGTGACGAATGTGGCGAGGCCTTTTATTCCAAAAATTTGTTAACCGCTCATAGTAAGAGTCATAGACAGCCGACAGAGTACAAATGCGATGTAAGTCTCAACTTTCGATAATTCTATTCCATTCATCTCAGAGGGTCGTCTTTTACATTTTTATTGCTAGAATTCATATTTTCTGTAGTACACCTTTAATTGGTAATTAATTAATTAATTTGCTCTTGCTACCAAAAAGGACCCGAAGCGTCAATAATTTAATGAATCATTAAGGTATTAAAAATAAATTCTCCACAATTTCAGATATGCGCAAAGGTTCTTCACAAGAAATATAGTCTCAAAACTCACATGATGCTCCATTCTGGGGACAAGCCTTACGAGTGTTCGCAATGTTCTCATTCATTTGTACAAAAGACGTTGTTGACCAGCCATATTCGTCGAAAGCACAAAGGGGAACTGCCTTACAAGTGCCCTAATTGCAGCCATCCAGGCTTCTCCTATCAAGCTGGCTTAAGGAAACATCTGTCAACGGACCACAAGGCGCTCTACCTCCAGTTCAAAAAGTTCTTATGTGAAATTTGCTGGAAAAACTTTTCCAGGAAAGAGGATTTGTCGAAACACACGAAGATACACGAAAAACATAAATGTAAGGTTAGTTTCGATTCAATTAAAAGTGTGTTCCGATTTGCATCGATAGTTATTTATCTACATTACAACAACAGATTTTTATATACCACGGTCAACAATCAGAAAATAGTAACAAACGGATATTTTAACCTGTGAAAATTGGAATGTGGTCATAATGAAAGCATTGATAATTGAATGTCTTATTTACTGTTTGCATTTAGCTGTGCCACCGGCAGTTTAGAATGCTACAGCATCTGAAGGAGCACTTATTACGGCACGCGAATATGAAACTGTTTCCATGTCCGTACTGTGACGAATCTTTTCTCAGGAAAACCTTTGCAGTGCAGCACATAAAAAAAGTTCATGACGACAAGGATGCAGAATATGATGCTGATGCAGACCGCTCAACTTATGTCCTCACCATTTCCACATAATACTTTGTAATTAAAACTTATTTTTTTAAGCAGAGTCATTATTACACAATAAAATATTTTTTCACCTATTTTTCTCAGTGTGCAGTGTGCGTTTGTAATTCAAACTTCACAAGAGATTGCATGGTTCCCTAATATTATATTCTAGTTAGTTGAACTTGGACCACTAACCTAGTGATGATGAGACCGTATGGGAAAGTCCATAATAGACGTCGACAGTTTAGGGAAAGGGGGTCACAAAAGAGCAGATAATTTGAATTGGGACGGTAGGGACAAATGCGACGTCTGCACAAAAGTTGTTTTTCATATTTTGATTTAACTATTATATATAAAATTCATCTAGTGAACTATAATATTCAGTACGTACTTGCTGGGTACCTTGTATTTACAAAAATGTATCATCTTTCCATAACATAAATTGGAAATATGCCGATCAAGAGAAAACAGAATATAATAACAACTCAAATGGTAAAAAAAGTAATTTAAGTGCAAACAGGTATAGAAGTGAGAAAGGATGATCATTAATCATTATTAATATTATTTAAAATCAAACATAAGCAAACAAAAAAAGTGGTAAATTGAGGTCGATTGGGTGGAGGAAATTCCTTCCTTCAACCAAGGAACAAACTTCCGTTTATTTTTCGTTCACATTTGCATTCGTCCAGTTTTTGTCGTTCACATATGCATTCGTTCAGTTTTTGTCGTCCACATTTGCAATCGTTCAGTTTTTGTCGTCCACATTTGCAATCGTTCAGTTTTTGTCGTCCACATATACATTCGTTCAGTTTTTGTCTTCCATATTTGCATTCGTTCAGTTTTTGTCGTCCACGTTTGCAATCGTTCAGTTTTTGTCGTCCACATTTGCAATCGTTCAGTTTTTGTCGTTCACATTTACATTCGTTCAGTTTTTGTCGTCCATATTTGCATTCGTTCAGTTTTTGTCGTCCACATTTGCATTCGTTCAGTTTTTGTCGTCCATATTTGCATTCGTTCAGTTTTTGTCGTCCACATTTGCATTCGTTCAGTTTTTGTCGTCCACATTTGCATTCGTTCAGTTTTTGTCGTCCATATTTCAATTAGTTCGGTTTGCCTTTCGCTCGCATTTCATTTCGTGCAATCCCTCGGCCAACTTAGGAAATGTATGCGTAAATCTGAAACGCATACTTCTTCCTTTTTTGACGATTATGAAATCTCAGTAACTCAGTACCCCAACTGATATTGATGAGCCTTTTATGTTCAATACAAATTACAAATACAATGCACGAACTAATTATTTGTCGATAACAGTGCTGGAAAAGAAAAAGGGATATCGTAGTACAAAATTGGGCTTCTCTGCCAGTAAACATCTCAATTGATCTTTATTTGGGTGTCCCACTATTGCATTGGTAGTAAAAATAGAATGATCAGTCAGTAGTAGAGAAAACGTTGAAATTGTAGTGCCTGAAAGTAGTGTCATATTTTATAAAATAACTGCTACCTATTGTATACATCTGGCTAAATATCAGCATAATAGCAAGAATAGCCCGGATTACCCTTGGGGAATGGGTCTTTTGGTGTTATGAACACTCCTACTATGTTTAAGTATCATTAGTTTAGTTGGTAGGTGAAAACGGCGGTGGTACAGCTACCCGCCGCGTCATTCATATTGAATTGTACTAGCGCTACTCTAGAGTGAACGAGACTCCCGCCGATTGACTGCTGGCTGGACTTCTGGAGGAGGCTATTATGATGGAGAGCACACAAGAGAGAGACGAACGGAGAGGCAGGTACATAGAGTGAAGATTGGCGAGGAGCGTAGTGCAGTGCAGAGTAGAGCAATGTTATTATTATTGGTTGGAGGAGAAAAAGTGCGACGAAGTACGCCATGATTCTCTCAACGAACGAAAATGTTGTAAAGGGAAGCCGTCGCTAACCTTGTGCAGTCCTTGTCCTTTACTTGCCAACTTCCATACTTCCTTGCTCATTTCTGAATACACACCACTTTGAAACTCGCTCATCTCTTACTTTGACTACATTTCACCAATTTTACCAGTTATTGTTGTTTTCACAAGGAAATCTATTTGCAGTTTCGTTCGTATTCTTCAGCGGCACCCTAATTTTCATCTCCTCTCCCCAGCCAGCAACGTCCACACACACTAATTGCACTCATAATTCGCATCTGAGGGATTGCCATTTACAACAATCCCTCAAAAATGGCTCTCCCATCTGTCAATTCCGATCCCACTGATAACTTAGCAGATCAAAATGAGCAGGTACGTCACCGTGTTTTAATACACCATTGTATGAGCTTAAAAATATTCAGTCAACAACTGGAAGCTTATACAAAACAATGACCAAAAACAGCTGATAACTATTGAACATTAAGAAGTTTGCGTCCTACATAACTTTCTAATTACTGATAACTATTTTCATAATTTAATTTTGTATTTGAATATGGACAATTTAATTAATTCTGCCTGTACAAAATTAGACTAATAAACATTTAGCTCAATTCGGCTTGTTTGATTTCAGAAAATCACAGGAGAGGAATTGACTTCCTCAAAAGAGAAGGTAGAGACGACACCACCAGCCAATGTGCCAGCCGGTACACACAGTGACACGAACAACCCTACAGTTTCCGTTCCAACTGCTGACAATACTGCACCCAATTTCAATTTTTCTCAAAAATCAGAACAACAGGTATTTATTTAGTCTTCTTTCTAGCTCCATTTAATTTTTCTTACGTGAAGGACGTGAAGAAGCTTTTCAAAAGTTGGTCAGGATGAGAGTTAAAATTGAAATACTTTTTGTTTTTAGAAAACTGATGGCGGGGGGAGTGTAAGTATCAATAGAGTGTCATTTAATGATGAGAATACAGCTTCGGACGCTATTTTGCTAGCCAGTTTGTGTCAAGGCAGTCCGGCTGTTGAAGTGGCTGTTGAGCCTAGCGGTTCTCAACCCAATGGCACTTTGCCCGGTGAAGTAGAAAAGGTTTATTAATTAACCACTATTTACTATTTTGCCCATTCCCAATAGACATGTTTTTGCAGTGCACATTTTTTGGTTGTTTTCAGGTTGTTGTGGAGGAGAGTGAGGTTAAAGATAGTGACGATGGTGTGCATACGACATTGGAGAAAACCGAAACACCAGTTAGTGCAGTGGCTCCTATTGTAGCAGACACTATCATTAAGGCTGTAGCTGCCAAGCCAGATGAATCTAATGGAAATTTGACGGAACATGTTGATCAGGTATTTTGCTAAATCAAGTTATAAAATAATTGTATCTACGATATGTGCTTATTACATAAGGTCGGAAAAAAATTCTCCGCAGAAACGAGAGTTCAGAAACTCTTCGTATCTGTAAAGTAAGAAAAATAATTTGCTCCATTTTTCCAAAGCGATTAGAAGATATATTGGGGCCCTCGGCATACACATGCCCCTGTAATTTAAAAAAACGTTATATTGTATTTTAAAAATATTTTCAGAAAACTGCCGAAGAGAGCAAAGTTGAAGAGAATAAAAAATTAGCGAATGAAAAAATAGTTGTTAGTGCTATTTTACCAATCGCTTCCCCCTCAAAAATGGTCGTTGATATGCAGCCGGAAAATTACTCGGATGAAGTTGAAAAGGTTTGATTCCTTCACATTATTATATTCTGTGCGTATCATTGTATATCTTAGGAATTTACAGTGAAAGTCAGGTTCATGCCTGGATTGAATGAATCGTCAAAGGTTTTTATTTTGTGACTGTTGAAATATTTTCAGATAATAACGGAGGAAATTGAAATAAAGGATGTTGACATAAACTTGGAAGAGGGGGACGCAAAGGAGAAATCCTTTGCCTGCTTGATATGTAACACATCTGTAGAAGTGAAAGAATTAGATTCTGAAGCTGTAAATATCGACTACGACACCTTGTCTCTCATCTACCGTGTTGATATGTCAAGTGAAGAATTTCGAAGTAGCGTCAAAGAAGATCAACGCCTTGGCTCCTCTACTGAGCATCAGTTTTGCAAATCATGTGCCAATGAAATCTCCATGCTGCAAGACTATCATTCAACCATGAAGAAAGCAGTGAGTAAATTCGAAGTTCAGAGGGACAAGTTGGCTTCTGGGATGTTGCAAACGTATCTTCTAAACCAAGAAGTAGTTGAGGAGCCATTGCCCGCCGCCAAAAGTGGTTTGCAGTTGGAAGTTCTTGAAAGTACTAACTCGTCGTCTAATATCTTCCTCTTCTAATTCTTTCCTCCTTTTATGTGCTAATTGTGTTTT
Source organism: Tomocerus minor (assembly GCA_009936455.2). NCBI lineage: Eukaryota > Metazoa > Arthropoda > Collembola > Entomobryomorpha > Tomoceridae > Tomocerus > Tomocerus minor. Next base: position 7,952 of record JAAAYG020012010.1, read on the forward strand.
TGTCCTTCAGAATGGAAAAATATTTACACTGGCAAAGAGGACAAGGAACAGGAAATTCTATGGATGGTTAAGCAGCGAGAGTCTCGAACGGCAAAAATTAATAAACGGATAGCAAAGGTAAAGAGCAGTTTAAGGCGGACGCGGCACTCTATGAAAGATGGTCCCCAACCAGCTAAGACGATGTAAGTTTTCTTTTTATCAATCCTGTAGTTAGTCAACATGTCGAACAAGGATTTTAACTTATTTATTATTGAATTGAACATACATTGTGATTTTTTGAGTCTTGAAAATAGATTTAGCATGACCTTTAGGCCTGAAAAGAGAAATTTGATTTAGATGGAGAAAGAGATGAGAATAAAAAATGAGCCTGTAGAACAGTTGTCGTAATTGATGTGTGATTTTTGTAAATTTTGTAGGGCGCAGATTCAGAAGGCAATGACAGCTGCTTATTTTACGCCAAAGTTGGGTTTCTTGCGAAAAAAGAACCGGCTGTTCTTCAAGGTGCCGATAATCAACAAATGCGACAGCAGATTCATCTGCCCGATTTGCGACAAGGTGTTCATGAAGAAGGACACGATGACGATCCACACGCGCTCCCACATCGCACACTCCACCGGGAAGCTGTACAAATGTTCGATTTGCGACAAGGTGTGCAGCGATCGGCAGAAGCTGATTAGCCATCGGAAGGGGCACAGTGAAGAGCAGAAGAACATGAAGTGCGTGCTGTGCGACAAAACCTTTTATCGCAAAGGCGCTCTGCGAAACCATCTGAGGACGCAGCACCAGCGAGAAAGCTTTCAGTGCACGATGTGCGACAAGGCGTTCGCGACGAGTTTCCTGCTCAAGCGCCACGTAGCCTCCCACAACAACGTGGACCTGAGTGTGACTGACATGTACTCTTGCAAAACGTGCTCGAAGACGTTCCTTAAGTCCAAAGATCTCAGCGACCACTTGCGGGTGCACGAAGACGTGGGCGTCTTTGGCTGCACGTACTGCGGAAAGGCCTTCCCCTTGGAAAAAGCCTACCTCGACCATTTAGTTGTCCACCAAGGAGGCAACCCCTACATTTGCGAGAGTGAAGGATGTGGACTCCGCTTCTCCTCAGAGGCCCTTCTCACTTCCCACTTGAAGGTCCATCGACCCAAAGATTTCACTTGTGAGGTTCGACACCCAAATCCTCTCTCTCTATTTTAATCCACCCACGCACTCTCCTTTTCCATGCATTCCTTTCTCTCTTCTTTTATTCTATTTGAACTGATGCATGACTGACTGGTGCTGGATTGGATTTTCAGACATGTGGCAAAGCCTGTCGCTCTCGCGACGGTCTCCGGAAACATGATTTGACGCACACTGGAAATAAGCCGTACTCCTGTCAAATCTGCGACATTGGGTTCATTGAGCGGAAGTCCTTTGATGCCCACATGGTGAAACACACGGGGAAGCTGCCGTACAAATGCAATTTATGCAAATCTGAAGAAGGCTTCAAAGACGCTAAAGATATCCGCAGACACAAAGTGGAGCATCACCCAGAAATTCTGCCCAAGGACAAAAGCTTCCCCTGCGAATTTTGCTGGCACGGCTTCGCCTCTCCTGAGGCAGTAGGCGAGCACATAGCCAAAGTCCATGAGCGATACAAATGCCACGTAAGTTCATTTAATGACTCGGATCCATGGAATATCATCATAAACAAATTGGAACAAGCATAAAAATGGTTGTTAAAAGTCGGATTTGTTATTTGTTCAACTCAGCTGTGTGCCCGCGTTTTCAAACTGGGAGATCATCTTCGTCGTCATATGTACATTCACACGGGGGAGAAACCTTATCCATGCACACTCTGCTCCAAAACATTTAATCAAGAATCCAATTTGAAGGAACATATGTAAGTGAAACAGTTCTATCTTCAAATCTAGTTCAATAGAAATCCTTCCTTTCTCACCCAAAGACAAAAAAAAATGTTTCTTTTGCATGACACAAAAAGTGCGAGCTTTGTGTATTCCAACTCCGTATGAAACCCCTTTCTTTTATGCTTTCACTCTTCACCAGGATTTCACAATTTTTATTTGATGACGGAGATAAAAATTTGAATAAAGTTTAATCAAGTTTTAATAATTATGGGAATAATTTTGTGGAAGCAATAATGATTTAGAAGAAATGTTTAATTAAAGTGTATGAATGACGTGCAGGTATCGCCACACAGGGACGCGTCCTCACAAGTGTCCGTACTGCCCTGACGTGGGCTACTTGCGACGAATGCATTTGAAGGAGCACATGATGAAGGAACATGGGACGGACAAGGTGCCGACTCTGCCGATGGGCAGAGCGGCCCACAATGCCCGCAAGTTCAACATGATGTCGGAAGAGCAGCCAGACACGATTCTAGGGGATGTGTATCCATCCTCCCCGCGAGTCGAGGCTCAGAGCACAGCCCCGCCCGAAATGGTCGTCTCTGGCATTGGCGGCTCTTCTGTTTATCTGAAGAATCTCCATCTGAGCAACTCCCATCAGCAGAGTCAGCAGAAAAGCGGGCAGGGCCCTCTGCTCATGCGGGCGCTGTCGGGCTCAGCCAACAACGCTGCTCAAAGCCCAGTCTTCCTTCGGAGGATAGGGCAGCAGAATATCCAGACTGCCACAATTATCGGGAAAGGGAACGAACAAAGCGTGGATATTCCTACGATAAAGTCCGATAATAGTAATGTCCGCTATTCCATTGTTTCCGAAGCTGGTGATCCCAACAACCAACAACAGTATATTATTTTTATGTAAACACATTTTAGAAAAACCCTGTGCCGTTTTTTTGAATCTTTTTTTTCTCCTCCTACTTTTTTCTAAGTATATATTGACACTACAAATACTATTATAGGCACTTGTTAATATTATAAATATCTGTATTATATTAGATATGCTTACTGTTTGATGAGAATCTAGAAATTAATTAATTAATTAATTAATTAGCCAATACTAAGTTTTAGTAATAAAATATATTAATGAGCACTTGTGCTGCGGTGGAAGTGGAACGAGTACAGGATAATCAAGATATCCATGATTTCTGATCCACAAATTCTGTTGTTCTCATATCAATTGATGTGTGTACCTATATTGGGATTTAAATGTCCGTCGTAGAATTAAATAATCAAAAAAGTGGATGAGCCGTAATTCATGTGGGATCCTCCGTTAGACGTTCATTCATTCTCTTTTGAAATAAAATCCCCACCACATCCCATGCTATTAAAATATACGTTCAGCTATTATTAGTGACATAGGTACTTTAATTATTTAATGATATGTTAATATTATTTAGTATTATTGATTTGATATTATTAGAACTTCTATTTACCACTTAAGTAGCTACAGTTAGTTAGTCACTTGTCGTTATTCTACCAGAAATAAATTTGAGATGCACTGATTTCTATGATTTGATTGTATTGTGTAAGTGAGAGAGAGAAGTGTGTAGAAAAAAGTCACTGCACTCTAAAATAAGTTTTTGACTACAATTGAGAGGAGAATTGAGGATTGTATGAAATGATATAATGAGCACCACAAAACGTAGGTCGCTGCTGTCTCAGCCGAGCTATCGTTTTCATGTCAAAAATGTTTAATTTTCTGTTCAGCATTATTAATTCATTGTCTAGTGCAGAGTAGGAATTCAATAAATACGAGCATCTTTATTCAGCCCTGTCCTTTCTATCAAATAGCTATTTATTCATTAACCATAGACACATTTAATCAGCGACTATTCATAAATCCAAACAATATCTTAAAACTATGTACCTAGGTACATTACAATTAGGCCATTACAATTTGCTTGTTACGGAAAATATTCCGTTCTTTGGCACCTCATAAATCCTTCAGAATCCACAATTCCACGTAATTATTTTCATTAGTGACAGGAAGAATATTTTTTAAAGCTTTTTTCATACCAACAAAATAGTGCACAATGAAGTCTAGCGAGCGCAATATGCAAGGGATTCAAGCATTAATAGTTTCAGATGGCTGGAGATTTGCATTATATCGATGAGACAGTTTATAGTAATAAAGTAAAGTTAACTTAATATTAGTAATTACAATTTAAAAGTGGACGTTGAGTTTTAGAGACCTGTAAATTAAAAAAAAAGTTTTTCGTATTAAAGGGCCACATATCTAATAAGATGATACATGTGGAGATAGATATTTATTTTGATGTATCCACCCCTTTCTTGACCACCCTAGTTGCAATTACCAGAACTGCCTTAGCGAAAACATTTCACCGATTTCGAAATGTTTTTAAAAATACATCAGAAAGGGATGCATGGTGAACTTTTACAAAATTTCGAAATTTTAAAACGACTTTTTTTTTAATTTACAGGTCTTTTAAGTACATTCTTAGTGAGCAAAAGTAATTAGCCAGCTGTGTATTTAAAAAATAAAACGAATGCTCTACAGGTACATATTAGACAGTAGTACCCTTTAATATAATAATTAAATGCATAATTTCTCCATAGCCCATTAAACGACTTAACCCTTAAAATGATTAAAATAATAATATTACTAATACATATCTTTAGATCTAACTTTGGAGCAATGCAATGAGACGAATTATCACAATAAAATGGCAAGTGGGTGCTACAAATGATAGAAAATACAATGTCAGGACAAGAATGGGAAGACAGTTTCAGTTACAATAATTACAAATGCATATGAAGTGTGACATATTAATTATGATTATCAACATTATACGCTACTTTAAATATGAGATATAGCATCACGCATCTTCATCTTCCATTTGTAAATGAAGATAAGGGTACTTCGGCGGATTCGGGTTATTTCTTATGTGCCTTAAGTACGCCATAGACAAGATGGAAAGAAGCAGCATGGTCGCAAGTACTCCGCCCAGAACTAAAGCTGTAAATTAAAAATGAATTTAATTGCAGAGATATTGAAAAACATGGCCTTATAACGTTCTTCACAATTTTTTAAATTAATATAAATGGTAAAATTGCGCTTTTATTTTTTGCGTCAAAAGTTTGAAAGTACAAAATAGTTGATAGCTGCCTGAAATTGATATAGGAGAGAAATTTAGTCCCCGTTGGCATTCTTGATTCCAGTCTACAGGAATCACTGGACGGGTAAGCTCCACAAATTTTTCGAATGGACAGAAGGAATTACAGCCAGGTAAGATCAGCACATACGGATCTCTCGTTGTTTCATTTCGAAAAGAAATCTAGTTTTAGGTAATGCCCATTCAAAAATTAGAATTTGATGACAGGACTAAGTTAGAAAAAAACTCAAAACTGTGGCGTTGTTGATTATGTTTACCTGAACGAAGAAGTTGTCAGATGATTTATTTTTAAATAATTCGAGAATGACTAAACTGGCGTATGGAGGGGTTTGTGTGTCAAAAATGTTCATAGCATTGAGGAGAGCAGCGACGGTGGTGTCGTGTGCTGAGTACATGAACAACTTTCTCCGCTCGTCCAACTTCTTGTCCACTTTGTCTTGCATGTGCTCAAGCATGTCCTTGAGAAGGGGCCCTCCTTTCAGTCTTTTCATTTCCAAAGTGTACGTGATCATTTCAAAACTAAATGCAGTCACATTGTGCATTGGCTCTGGGAAAACGGAATGTGTCCAGTTTGGCAATGAGTAGTTATACATGCTCTGTCAAAATAAATCCCACCATTCAGTTCAGCTAGCCTACAAAATCCTTTGTATGTTCACTCAATTTAAATCCTCTGAGAATTTATCCGTGGTTGAAGTAAGGCAGAGGTTAGCCACTTTCAAATTGTCATTTGGCATATTTTGATTGGTCAGATAGAGCGATCACCGTCTTCACCGTGCGACTAACGCCCACGAATGAAAATCCATGCCAAAGTATTGCAATCCTCTTCATTTGCAACCAGTGCCTTACTTCAGCCTTATATTGCATCAAGAGAATGTCGAATTTTTTGATGACATAACTTAAATTACTCCCATCCATATTATTGCATTAAAACTGAAGCTAAATGAGGTAGTTTTAAAACTCTTTTTACATTTTTAATAAGATATTGTGCACTTTAGCAGATGTACATTGCTTATAGCATGCATACATTAAAACTTCAAATGGTGCATATCCAACAACTGACCTCAATGTGCAGAGTGTCGTACAGAAAGTCAACGTCTTCAGGATTTTTGATACTGCGTCCAGCATTTTTTTCTAAGTACTCGTACAGTTCCTCATTTTGTGAGTTTACTTGTTGCATGACGGGAGAATTGGCGAGAAAATCTTTATAAATACTATCATAGTACGGACAGGGCGCATTCATTTTCAATTTCTAGAAGAATTTGCAAAAGGAGACGCGTTATAAACACCTTTAAAACGACCTCACTCAAACGAACCATCGCTGACAAATACACAAAGAAAGAAAGGAATGATGATAATAATTGAGCCAAGTTTTGACGTTACGTTATCATATTTTGTAGGTTCCGTGTGGACAGGTATCGGTTGCCAGTCTAAATCACTTTTCCACTCACTGCCCGTCTCATTGGGAGGGTAGAGCCCGGCTAAATTCGCTTCGGCACTCATCAGTGTCCTATCTACATCCGAGGCTTCCACATGAATTTCATACGGTGAATACTTTTGATTCAAATAATTCTTATATCTGTTCCTTATGAAAACCCCCAATTGGTACTGTTGCATTTTCCCAACCTGCAAAATCATTTATTAAGCCATTACGATTAGAACTTGTGGAACATCTTTTCTAAAAGAATACCTAGCTATAGTAATAATATCATGTCACAGCTTTGTGTGCATTGGAATTTACATTAAAAATACATTTCATATTTGAGTCCAAAAGGTACGATATGCTTAATGAAAATTTGTTAAGATCTTACTTTTGTAAGTTGGGAAAATCCTTCGGGCCAGAAGGATTCGTTTTTGTAGGGGTCATTAGGATACGGGTTCACTGGATTTCGATCCCCATGTCTAAAAAGCTGCAAAGGAAAAAAGTATTTTTATAGACGACTAAAATAAATTGTGTATCCATTACAGAAACCACGCGTAATTAATTACACACTTACCACTTGTACTAGTTGTAATTGTAAGTCGGCAGCATTAATTGTTGGACTTGCAAGTGGCGGCGAAGGAGTAATTGCAGAAGTAGATATCAACAAAAATCCGCATAGCATGACATAGAACCAGTAGAAGGACACAAACCTCGGAGGTGGTAATAAAAATATTGTAGAAAATGCCATTTTCGAAATAAAAATAAAAAAAGGACAGAATCTAATAGCAAAATTCAATGAGGAGTAGAAATATATTTTTACACATATTAATTAATGAAAAATAAAAATAAGAAAAACAACGCTATCCAGCCGTTGCTAAATCTTCTGACACTTTTATAAAGCTCACAAGGTTTTATCTTAAATAAAAAAAAGAATTTATCACTTTCTACTTTGGACTCTTACTGCTATTTTAGCATTGAGAGTTGAACTTATTTAGCTATCCAATTGTTCATAGTTGATAATGAATGCAGATCACTGACATTGACATTCACTGATTCTTCTTGTCCTCCCTCTTTCAGTGAAAACAGTAGTTAGTGTCTGTAGTCTGTAGGGCCAACTGTAGACTGAGGGAATCTGGTTTGCCATAAGCCTCACAGCTCAACACAGCACTCGCAGCAGGAAACGTAGGAATCGAGCTAATTAAATGCAAACCTATGGAATACAACATAATAACATAAAATTATCAATTATCATAAATCAGTTGATCTGTGTTGATGGTTTATCTATGGTTATTTATGATTATGATTATATATTGGTACATTATAGTATGTCAATATTCCAATTAGTGAGGGATTAACACTGCAAAAATGTTTTCTGTGTATATATATTATAACATTGCAAATAATTATATATAGTCTACTATGCGACGAATCGCGTCAATTACAACTTAACCAGTCAACTGCTTATCAGCGCTTATGCAAACGTTAAAGCAGTCATAATTAATTAACGTAGCATTAGCTGGAACTTCTAAACTTAGCCAGTTAGCTAGCTCAGCACATGAAGATAAGATAACGCTCAGTCGGATCATACCAAACAGCCACGACCAACAACGTGGACTGGAATTTGGAAAAAATGCCAAACGACCGAAGGCCGATGTCACATTTAAAACTTACATTTTTAGTACCTAGTTAAAATTATCATGTACTGTAATTTTTTTTAAATGCTTCAAGACTATATACTACTATATATATATATACTATAAATTATTGGCATTTTCCAAATAACATTTTCTGGGACATTTTCAACTGCATTTTACTTTTTGTTATCCTGTGCCTTTCGGTAGTGCATGGAAATTATTTTTAAAACGTTCTGTGCAAAATTTGTCATCGTCGGTAGTCACGACGGTCGTCGGCTGTTTGTTATGACCCCACGCACTCGGCCACAATATTCATGAATGAATATTATGAATAATACTGTGGTAAACCTATTAGCCATTTAGCGAGACATTACATAATCTTATAATATATTATATTATTATAAGAGTAATAAATAATGTTGTAGCGTACAGAATCGCTATCTATATCCTAGAACGTATATTGATAACAGGGAAACGAGTTTTTGCCTTAGAAAGATTTTAAAAGTTTAAATGTATTTAAAACTTTCCATGTTCCCATAACGTGTAAAATATTATAGCTTATGGCTTTGTACGGCATTTTTGATAGCAAGAAAACATTATTTATTTTACATCTCAGCAGTAGTGTATTTAGAACTCAGTTTCAGGGGGCGGGGGAGTGAGGGAAGCCAAACACATTTTATTATTTCCGAACAGTACACAACACAAGTAACATTCTGTAATATATAGGGATGTGCGCCCTTGATCAACAATCATATGGAAGTAAATGTTCTCATTTGGCAGATCTCCGCATATTTTAGTCATTTAATAATTCTGAATTCAGGGAGAGAGATAAAAACTTTATTCAAGTTTCTGCCATATATTATGATAGCCAAAATGACTCAGAATGCCAAAGCAGATAAATAAGAAAACAATTAATATAAGAGAGCAGTAATATCGAATATTACGTGTAGATTATTTAGTTATATAGTATACATTGCATTCTGTGGGGCATCTTTCTAGATTTAAGATTTTAGTACAGCGTCATTAGCATTCATCCTAAATCTTAAAAGAGCCCTGAAATCCTGATGTATTATACTGATGAACACTCCTTAAAATAATGATTTGTGGGATAATTGGGAGAAAGTCGATTTATCTAGTTCATGGCCGTATTTAGAACTCAGTTTCGGGGGGGGGGAGCAATGGGGCAAAGCCAAACACATTTTATTACAATTTTTTTGAACGCTGCGCTCTAATTCGCGCGAAAAATTTTGCGGTTTTAGCCCAAAAATTGATGAAATATTTCTCATTTCGCGCGAAACGCGGAAAATTTTGCTTATTTTTTCCAAAAATTTCCTCTTTTTCTCGGATTTCGGCCTACCGTCAACACAGCCTTGCATTTCGGCATTCCTCTAATTTACACTTCAACTTACTTTCTCCGCGAATGTTACGAATACTCGCAGTCAATCAGGATTAGAATGAAATTATAGTGATTGATATTGATGACACGGATTTAATATAAAATTGCCTTTTTTTCGTTCAAGTACTTCTACTTCTATCTACTAAAAAACTAAAGCATTTCTTATCCCCCTACTTTGAACTTTCATTATCAACATTACCTTCCATAGATTTAACTCGATAAATATAGACATGGCATTATTAGAATTTAAGTCTTACCCTGAACGACCGTTTGGCAGTCAAAAGACTTCCTAGTCAATATTATTTGTTTTTAGGTCTGATTCCATTCCAGAGGATGGAATAGCTCCAAAGACGATAGGCTACGACTTACGACCTGATATGAATACAATAATGAAACAATTTTTTCAAAATTAAACATCCAAACTTTCATTTCTACATAAACATATATATATAATAGAATTGTAATATGTATATATATAATCATAAGTATTAAATATACGTAGTAAAAATATAAAATCACAACAACAATGATCAATTATATTATGACTTATATTATATTATTGTCAATAATTTGTACATGCATGCCATACAAAACGTGAAAAATTAAAGAAAGAACAGGGGAATTGAGTTGCTTGCTGCCTATAATGACAATTGATAGTAATATACAAAACATATGAATAAGTAATAATTAGAGTAAATACTAAGAAAGAATACTAACCAATATTGAATGAATATCGATTTGCAACTAATACGTTGTTATACGTAACATTGAACTTGAACGTAGCTAATAAATGTTTACTATTCACGATAATGTACTAGGGAAATTAATGTTTCCAGCTGCAGAAATTAGCATCAAGTATCAATCGGCTGTTGAAAAACAGTTAAAAACATTTTGTTACTAATTGCGCAATTTATTATTTACTTGATAGAGCTCTTTCCTTTGCTAAATAAAGAATACAACTTTATTCTTCTAGTGCCTAAACTTTCAACGTTAGTAGCCGTACGTATGTATCGTATCTGAGAGGTGAGCATAAGACAGAAGAGCCCATAAAAGTGCAGCGAACACCTGTCCACCTGTGATTAAAATGAAAGTGAAAGACTCGTCCCTCACAATGCCCCACTGAGTTGCGAAAACTGGAAAAGCGCGAATCAGTCTTAATTTTGGTGTTTAGCTCAAAGGCGGGGATAAGGAATAATGATACTATACGGTCGGACAAGTGCACACAAATGAATCTCTTTAAAACTTAGTTCCTCTTCCTCAATGGTGTTCGCTTTTTATAGAGTTTATCTTTCGTATTCTTTTGATTTCGGTCAAGTTCGTCATAAATAGTAAATAAAAGAGGACAATCTCCTCAAAAGAATCTGTGCCATGCCGTGCGAAATGATAACGCTCCAGTTGGGGCAGTGTGGCAATCAAAGTAAATTCAAAGTTTTTGACCCCCCCCCTTTTATGTTTTAAGTCAATATGTAAATTGTTAATGATAGTAAAAAACTTCAATCTTTTAATTTCTACATTTTATTTACAGTTGGCTTCGAGTTCTGGAAGAAGTTATGCGCCGAGCATGGAATAAACCCAGAAGGAACATTGGAATCTTATGCTAGGGAAGGTGTTGACAGAAAAGATGTTTTCTTTTATCAAGCTGATGACGAACATTATATTCCCCGAGCTGTGCTTTTGGATTTAGAACCCCGTGTCATTAATACCATTCTTCAGTCCAGTTATTCCAAGGTGTTGCACCCAGTTGGGGCCAATATTATTTTCGTTACAAGGAAATAAATAACAAGGGAATAGATTAAGTGACATTATTTGTTTTTGCAGTTGTACAACCCGGAAAATGTCTACTTGTCGCAAGACGGAGGTGGCGCCGGTAATAATTGGGCTGCTGGATATGGACGCGGAAACGGATTGAGTGAAGAAATATTCGATATCATTGATCGGGAGGCGGAAGGAAGTGACAGCTTAGAGGTAAGCCTGTTTTTTAAAACCACTTTCTATTTAAATTAGCTACATCTATCAATAATCTTTAATACAATGATAAAAAATATGAATATTTTTTAATATTTTAAAGGGATTTGTTCTATGCCATTCTATTGCTGGCGGCACTGGATCTGGCATGGGTTCCTACATTCTAGAAAAACTTACTGACCGTTTTCCGAAAAAACTGGTACAAACTTACAGCGTGTTCCCAAATCAAGATGAAATCAGGTATATCGTGGTCTAACTAAATCAATGGCTTTTATTAACTGGAATATTGGAATTATTTGATATGCCGCTATAATAAAACTATAATCTTACAATTTATAAACAGTAATCAAAAACAAGCACAGAATGATAATCACACATTAGTGTAAGGGATTGTGTAATAAGATAGGTAACTAAGAAAGCATTACTATTATAATGTAAATATCAATCCAATTTTAGTCATAAAGTTAGCTACATGGAAGCAATAAATTATTAATATCATTAAATGATTAATGGATTACTAACGAAAGGGATGACTTGGGAATTTAGTGACGTGGTAGTGCAGCCGTACAACTCCCTGCTGACGCTGAAGCGTTTGACTCAGAGTGCAGATTGTGTGGTGGTGTTGGACAATACAGCTTTAAATCGAATCGCCACAGACCGTTTGCACATTGAGAACCCGTCGTTCACTCAGATCAATTCCTTGGTGTCGACGATCATGTCGGTGAGCACGGCGACACTTCGTTATCCCTCGTACATGAACAACGATCTCATTGGCCTCATTTCCCCACTCATCCCCACGCCCAGACTCCATTTCCTCATGACGGGCTACACCCCGCTCACTTCCGACCACGAGGGGACGTCCATACGCAAGACCACTGTCCTCGACGTCATGCGAAGGCTTCTTCAGCCCAAAAATATGATGGTCTCCACTGCCCACGACCGAAGTGCGCATCACAAATATATCTCCATTTTGAACATCATCCAGGTGAAAAATAAATAACACTCTGTGTCATTGTGACATTGTGAGATGATCTCAATTTAAGTAAGGGAATTATTAATCGTGTCTCTTTGTATTCAGGGGGAAGTGGATCCTGGCCAAGTTCACAAATCACTTCAGCGTATCAGAGAGCGGAAGTTAGCCAATTTTATAACATGGAGTCCTGCTAGTATTCAAGTTGCCTTGTCTCGCAAATCCCCGTACATTCAAACAGCACACCGAGTCTCAGGCCTCATGCTTGCTAATCACACAAATATTTCATCGGTAACAATAATTATTGACTAAAGGCATACATGCAATAGAATAGCTACTGCATGTCTGCTGTTTAAATGTTCAAATACAATTAATATTGTTCCTTTGTCGATGCGGAAGTAATTAGGTTCTATAGTATATACAGCGTGATCATCATGTGACTTAATTGACTATCTTTTTGTAATAGCTTTTCAAGAGTGCTCTCAAGCAATATGATAAATTGAGAAAAAGAGAAGCATTTTTAGATCAATTTCGTAAAGAGGAAATTTTCAGCGAAAATCTTAACGAGTTGGACGACTCTAGAAATGTGGTGCAAGACTTGGTGGACGAATACGAAGCAGCAACGAAATCGGATTACCTCCAATGGGGTCTGAACAAATTAGTAAGTTTAACGTTTTTCTATTTTGCTTTACTTTAATATCATTTTGTGTGTGTATTTATTATTATTATTATTTCACAGAAAGAAATTTTGACCTTTTTATCACAAAATGGGGGTTTATTGTTCTCAAATAATAGTATTACCTGATTGTATGATTGGACGTGAAGTCGTTTCATTGTTATCAGAACAATAACGATATAGTTATTAAATACAATGAAGTGACTTCATTGTCTATCGCGCAATCAGATAACATTATTTGAAAACAATAACCATTTTGTGATTAAAAAATCAAAATCTTCTTTGACTGAAATATTATTCATAAGCAAACATTGTACTTGCAGACGCAGTCGGCGGGAAAATAATCGCAAGCGGCAAATGAAAGATAAGATGGAATTATGCGTAATTCTTACCGGAATCCGTTTGCCACCTAGTTCATTTGTTATACTATATGCCATATGATGTTAATGATGTAGCTGTTCAGTAATTTACGAGCCATAACTTTAGTATTTCCATTTTGTATTTCAGTAACTATTGAGCCATCCAACTACGTTTACTATGCATGATAATAATAGATTTAGTATGGATGAGTGTCTCTTCACATTTCCTGTTCAATAAATGCATGGAATAGATGTATACAATAAATAAACCGAGTTTCATTATAGATTCTAATTGCAACGCTCTTGTGTGCCTAAGATAATATACCTATCTCAATAAAGATGAAATTATTGTTGCAATTATAACTTTAACTTTTTATTGGCTTCTGCACCTTTCTCGCACGTAGCAGGCATAGCTATAGTATTGAATATCTTATCATGATCTATTGTGTGTGCCATGCCATGATTCCACCACCAGGCAGTGGTCGTAGTCCGCAGTGGAGTGCGTGGCGTGGAGGAGTTAGAGAAAGAAGTTGGACATGGTTGCCAATGTCGGAATCGATCCGAATTGCTAGACTAGCTAGTGCTTTTCATTCCTCATTCCTTTAGCACCGGAAGTGATACTACACTATTCCTGCTTATAGCAATAATGTGCTGGTATGTTTCAATTCTAGCTATTGCCGCCGATAAAAGGCAAAAATTGTCAGCCGCCGCCTCCGGCCTGAAACATCGGGGCGCAGGCGCTAGCCGCCGCAGCTGGTTAAAAATACGGCCAGCCGTTAACTAGTTTAGCATAATTTTGCATAATCAGTTTCTCTCTTACGTCTTTAACTCTTAAATGGTCAGTAAGTTCATAAATTACTTTGGATCTATACTAAAACTTTAATTTATCCATAATTTTTGTTTTATTTTAATATGCAACGACTTTTTGAATTTTAAATGTAATTATAAATGAAAAGAGTCCCATTTAATCGTTTCAAGGTACAGTAATTTTTTCGACAGTTATAATTCACAAGAACAACAAATACAAGATAAAAGCCTTTAAAATCATATTTAATAGGCGTGAATAAATTACCTAATTTACGTTTTATTAAATTGTATTATAAATGTATTTCCTGGTGGCTAAAATGTAGTAATAAAGAATAAAATTGAGGGATTTTATCGGCTTAGACTCATCGATTGATCCGGCTAGGCCGGCTTAGCGGCCGCCACCGACCCCGAAGGGGTCGGCAGCCTCCGCCGCATTAAAATTCCACGGCTTCACCTCTGATGTGGATTCCGTGCAGTATATGGTTGCGCTTGTGTATGTTTCCACGTAGGAGGTAGGACGGTAGGACTGGTACGCCCGGTTGCTGGTTCTTTATTTGATGGATTTTTTGGTAGATAGACTCTGCTGGAGTGCTGGTGCAATGGGAAGTGCAACCAGTATCGTAGTAGTGCAGTGCAGCAGTGGATGAAAAGAGACTCTTTCTGCTTGTGTCGTGTATGTATTCTACTAGGGCTTCGCTACCCGTTACTACGTAACGGGAAAATAAAAGGTTGTAATACTTATAAGTAAAAAGTAAATGTT